>JACEFZ010021124.1:0-77252 GCA_014155875.1 Cepaea nemoralis | reverse complement strand
AAAGACAACCAAACCATCCACTTCTGCAGGATTGAAGAAAACAGTCGACGCATAATACAGGTATGCTGTCTTCTATGTTGTATTCATTGCGCGTTCTATGTATCCTTCGTATCCCACGCTAAGCTTATCTTGTTATGTCTCTGAGTATTATTGAAATTCGCTGCTGAAGACGATTCCTGGCTGGAAACGTTTGGTAACTTTTATTGCCTCTAGGATGTTTAATATTGTGGACTTATAACTTTTAGTTTAATAAGTTCGTCTTATGGTGAAGCGGAAGCACACCAGCTTATCACCCTGGAAATCAGAGATTAGCTTACCACCCGACATTTGGAATGGTCTATAGAGAACGAACCCATAACCACCGGACCGACAGACGAGATATAACTACTACGCTACCATGACTCCCAGTAAGCTCTGCGCTGGGCATTTCTGTGGTCCATCCATCCATCCATCATGTTTTGCCATCTCACTCGATCACCAGAGTCGTGGATCAGCTCCGTGTTTCTGTCTCGACCATGCCACGAGGCCAAGCCATCCAGGTATTTGCTTCTAGTTCTTCCCCTTGGTCTGTTCCCTTCGATCTTGCCAGTTGTCACCAAGTTCTCCAATTCATTTCTTCTCATAACATGCCCAAAGATTTGTGACTGTCTACGTCTAATGTCTCTAATCAGGTTACGATCTTCGTTTGTCTTTTGAAGAACCTGCTCATTGGCCTTTCTGGCTGTCCATGGTATTCTTTGCATTTTCCTCAGAAACCACATTTCTACAGCTATCAGATGTTTTTAGCCTGACTGCTCATTGTCCAAGCTTCACATCCATATAGTACCTCAACACTCTTTTTCTCGTTTCAATTACATCTTTTTTATTGGTCAGTATGTTTTTCATCTTGCTAAAGGCTACCTTAGACATGGCGATTCTTGTTCTCATCTCTTCAAGGCATCACCCATCAGATGTTATTACTGTTCCGAGATAATTGTGCCTATTCACTTGTTGAAGAATATTCCCATTTACTTGTATATTACATTGTGGTATTTCGTTCTTCCTAGTGACGACCATAATCTGTGTCTTTTTACAATTTAATTCTAACCCTAGTTGTTCACTGTGTGTAACAACTGCATCTACTAAATGTTGCAGGTCCTGTTCATTGTCTGCAATCAAGACTGTATCGTCTGCATATCTAATGTTATTGATGCATCGCCCCCCAATGTTGATACCTTCCATATCTTCAATATTTCTGAAAATACTTTCACTGTACAGGAAAAACAGATCTGGAGACATTACACATCCCTGTCTCACACCTCTCTTAATAGGTTGATATTGGCCTACTCCATTATCAACACTTATGGCAGCTTGTTGTTTCCAAAATATGTTTTTTACAAGTCTAAGGTCTTTTCCGCCGGTCTCTTTGGCCGAGGGGTTACAACACTTTATCCGTAATCCCGTTTATCACGCAGAGTCTCGGTAGCGGGCGAGAGCTGGAAGCGGTTCTACCCCCGCTGGTGACTTGCGGGATAACTGAGCCGGCTGCTCTGAAAGCAATGGCAAACTTCTGAGAGTGATCTTACCAAGAAATGAACAGACAGCTGAAAGATGCTGCTGTTGACAGCGATGTCCTGTAAAGGATATGCGAATTTTAAAAAAAAACGATCTTTTCCATAAATTTGTAGATCTTCAAGCATCCTTATCATGTCGACTTGTCTCACTTTATCGAAAGCCTTTGTGTAGTCAATAAAGCAAAGGTGTAGATCTTTGTTTACTTCTATAGATCGTTCAATTACGGTTCTCACTAAATACACAGCATTTACTGTACCCTTTCCTTCTACAAACCCACATTGTTCTTCTCCAATTTCAGGTTGTAGTTTCCTCCTAATTCTTTGCATGATAATTCTTAGCAAAATCTTCGTGATGTGACTCATTATACTAATTGTTCGATGTTGATCACATTCAAGGCTCCTGATTTCTTTGGTATTGCAATAAATGCAGAATTACATAATTCATGAGGTATATTTCCAGTATCATATATTGTATTAAGCAGACTGGTAACTTTACCTATTCCATATTCTTCTAAAGCATTAATCATTTCTGTTGAGACGCTGTCTGAACCGGGGGTCTTGCCAAATTTCATATGGTTAAGAGCATTCTGAACTTCCATCTTCAAAATTGCTGGTCCTTCATTATTATTTTGAACATCGTAGTGTTCGTCTCTGTTGTCGTCATAAAGGTTTTTTTTTTTCATTTCTGTGGTAACTATTGTATTTTTTCCAGCGACAGGTTCAATCAAACTATTGTTGGGCAGCCCTCGTGACATTGACAAATAAAGATACCAGTGAACATTCTTGAGGCCTTTCACCATTACCCATCCCAGTGTAGACGATACCTTTTTTAATTTGTTACTTTGTAAATCCTGAAAAAAGATTGGCTTAAGTCTAACTCTCGAGCCTGATGTATTGACTCACACGCCATTTAAGCCTAGCAAAGGCCTGGTATCTAACAAGGTGAACGAACGAACGAACTTTATTTTCAAAGGGTAACAAATTGGGCACGCAGGCCTGTCTTACATTTGGCCCTTCCAATCACTCATCTTTTGTTCATCAGTGCATAGTGCATTCACATAGAAAAAAAAAACATTGTCAAATGAATGTTGTAACCATAAACAATGCATGTTACCATGTTATTAGACAAATCCCCCAACCACCCACCCACCCATCCCCTATCCATCTGCGTGCCCCCCACACACACATCCACCAACCAACCACACACATATCCACAGGCATATACATGCCCCCATCCATTCACCCATCCCCCATCCCACACATCCCACACACATCCCCACATACACCATCTCCCCACCCACACACACACATCTCCCGCCCACCACACATCTCTCCACATACATCCCCCACCCACCCACAAACCTAGGCACACATGCATGCATCCACCCATCCATCAGCCACCCACACATCCCCCAACCGTCACACATCTCCCCAACCCACACACACACATCCTCCACCCATCCCATAACCTACCAACACTCACCCACCCATATATCCTCCACCACTCAGCCAAACACCCCAATCACTCAGCCAAACACACATCCCCCAACCACATATCCAACACCCACACACACATATTCCCGCCAACTCACATATCCCGCACCTACCCACACACAAAACCCGCACCCACCAACACATCCCCCACTTACACACATCCCCCACCCACACAATCTCCTCCACCTACACATCCCGCACCCAGACACACACACACACACACATTCCCCACCCACCCCCAACCTACACACACTCACCCTCCCACATATCCTCCATCCACCCACTCGCCAACCATCCCCTCCCCCTTCTCCAATCCACAATCACACATCCCTTAATTACACATCTCACCACCCATACACTCACAAACACACATCCCCACACCCATACACATATCCCTACCCACCAACACATTCCTCACCCAAAAACACACACCTCCCACCCACACACACACCCCACTACCCACATATACTCCACCAAAACACATCAGCCGCTCACACACATCTTCTAACCCACACACATCCCCCATCCATACACTCATCTCTCACACACATCCACCCACTCATGTACTCATCCATCAACCACTCACACCCAAACATCACCCACCCACCCATCAACATATGCATCTCTCATCTACCCTCCCACCCACACACACCCAAACCACCCAACCAAACACACATCCCCCATCCTCACATATATCCTTCATCCACCCGCAAATCCCACACCTCCTTCACCCCTCACACAACTCTCCTCTCACACAACACCCCACCCATAAACACATTCCCCCCACCGCACATCCCCCACATGCATTCCCCATACACATCGCCGCCCACACATCTCTCACCCACACACACATCTCCCCACCCACCCACACATCCCCCACCTACAAACATCCTCACCATCCACACATACATCCTCCACCCACTCACATTTACCCCATCCAAACTCAAACACTTCCACCCATACAGACATATCCCATTCACAGTCACACCCCCACACCCAACCCCCACACCCATAACACACTCATCCCCCAGCCCACACACATCTCCCACACACCCATTCACCCACCCAAATACACATTCCCTACCCACACCCCCAACCCACCAACACCCACAGATTTCCAACCATCCTCCCAAATATCCCCACCCATACACACATCCCTTAAACACACATATACATCCCCCACCGACCACACATCCCTTCACCCATCCACACATCACCCATCAACCCTCAAACATCCCCCACACACAACCCCTCCACACATACATTCCTCACACCCACACACACATTCCTCACATACACACCCACATACACATCCTCACATCTAGACACACACATGGTGCCTCACATGATCAGTGAAACTAATAAGAACAAACTCCCACACTTTAAGAGTTTTATTTTCTATAGTTGAGACACTAACGATTGTCGTGAGCATTCTCGCAAAACTTGTAAGACATGGAGAAAAAATTATACATATACATTGTGTAGCGTAAAAATTAGTGATGCAATTCAACTCTCTCTCTCTTTTCTCTATCACACACACACACTATCTCTCTCTCTCTCTCTAACTCTCTCTCTCTCTCTCTCTCTCTCTCTCTCTCTCTCTCTTCTCTCTCTCTCTCTCTCTCTCTCTCTCTCTCTCTCTCTCTCCCCTCTCAACAACTCTCTCACTCACATTACAGTAATGTTATATTATGCATGATAAAATCAAGTGGCATACAAAATGATAATATGAAAGATGAGAATACACAAAAAATATGGAATGGCATGTTACAGGACATGCGTGCGCTCAACTCTCTCTCTCTCTCTCTCTCTCTCTCTCTCTCTCTCTCTCTCTCTCTCTCTCTCTCTCTCTCTCTCTCTCACACACACACACACACACAGGCACACACTCTCATACTCGTTAACTCTCGCTCTCACTCATACTCCCTAACTCTCTCACTCACTCTACAGTGATGTAGATGTGTCCATATTATAAATTATAATATCCATTGGCATTCAAAATGATAATATGAACATGAGAATACACACTAAATATGTGTATGCTGATTAGAGACATTAGACGGAGACAGTCAAAATATTTTGAGCATGTTATGAGAAGAAATGACTTGGAGAACTTGGTGAGAACTGACAAGATCGAGGGGAAGAGATCAAAGGGAAGACCGAGAAGTAAATACCTGGATGGTTTGGCCACGTGGCATGGAGACAGGAACACGGAGCTGATCCACGACTCTGGTGATCGAGTGAGATGGCAAAACATGACCGCCCACGCTTATCAGCATGGCACATGGTGGATGAATGGATGGAGTAATTCTCTGTTCGTTTCTTGCTGTCTCCTGAACCAGTCCCATACACGAGGAAATCATCAGCATACCCTTGTCCGATGCTTACCAAGTATTGTGTTGTAAATTGTTTACGATAAATCTGTGACTGTTTCATCATATATATATATATATATATACATCATTAAGTGCCTTGCTGACGGGCATGTGTAATTATGCTTCTCCACATCTTGCGATTACCAACGGCATATATCAATTCCTTAGCCCATGACAAAAGACTATCAATAATCTTGACTTTCTGGGATTCTTTATCTATTTTATCAAAAATATTCACAGTTGTCACAACGTGTTCCAGATTTTGTCTTCTCATGATCTGGCAAAATAAAAATGACGACTCCCTCTTTCTGTTTGCGTTAAGCTGTCTTGGTTTGTTAGCCTTTTTTCAAAATATTTCGATAACTCATTTTGAGAGAGAGAGAGAGAGAGAGAGAGAGAGAGAGAGAGAGAGAGAGAGAGAGAGAGAGAGAGAGAGAGAGAGAGAGAGAGAGAGAGAGAGAGAGATGCTGTTCTAGGCTATCACAATGAAACAAAGAGACATTGACATTTCGGATAGCCCTAGACGGAGAGAGATAGCTTAAGGTAACGTGAATATATTCATTGTTTTCGTTGTGTTGCCCGGGCCAGAACTCTAGTATTGATGTAGTTTAGTCTATCCCTCATTGGCAGTTAAAAAGCAATTAGTTGGGCGGAGAGGAAGTTTTCGTTGTGGAGCTACATATTCTTTCCTGAGCTGAGCTGAGTCTGTGTATGTATAGCATATATTTGATAGAATATATGCGAGTTTTATTTTCTATAGTTCTGTTACAACGATATTGTCGATTATAAGCATAAAGTAACTGACTATAGTATCATTCTTACATGTGTGAAGTACTGTTTTTGTTTTCTCCGTGCAACTCCAGTATAGGATGCAATACCTTGGATGTTTCTTATGTTATCCTTATTAAGTTAATGGCTTTATTGTGTTCCAGTATTTGTGTACATATATTTCCTTTGTAGCTGAATATGAAGATGCCAACATATTTATAACGCTCATCTTAATTATTTGTTTCTTTTCCCCGCACTGCAACATGCATTTCTGACCGCCAGTGCCAAGCGCTATTCTTCATGCCAATCTGCAGTAAAATGTCTTGTCGGCGGCTCGATATCTATTTCTTGCAATGTTTGCATACCTTCTACTATTATTTATTTCATGACTGCCTTTTTGTTTTCTGGAATTATTCCTTAATCTCCCGATTGCCTGTGGAGTTCTAGAGTTCTTGAATAAATCTGTCCGTCTCATCTTTCAATCTTTTCCGCTAAATATTTGATTTCCATTTTAATCTCTGTAATTGTTGCAGTCTTTCCCGTCCTTCGAATGCTTGCTGTTATAGTACACATTTGTAAGTTGCTTTCCATTTGTAAACGAAGAGAGCTGTTATTTTCTTGTCTGTACTAGCTAAATATTTGATTTCCATTTTAATCTCTGTAATTGTTGCAGTCTTTCCCGTCCTTCCAATGTTTGCTGTTATAGTACACATTTGTAAGTTGCTTTCCATTTGTACACGAAGATATCTGTTATTCTCTTGTCTTTACTAGCTAATTGACATTTAGCGCAGTAATATTGTCGTTTATATTTTAATAAAGACTAGAAATATTTCTGAATTGTGACGTTGTCTCCACTTCATCATTTCACCATGATGTTTGAAAACACTTTTAAAAATTGTCTTGTTGCATTTTTCTGGTCCCAGGGATTATTTTAAGATGTTATTCTTATAACGTTTGCTATTTAAAACACAGAAATAGCAATTCCTAGGAAACCGAGATAGCATGAGAAATAAATGCACGGGTATAATGGAAATAAATGCATGGGTAAAATAAATGCACATGTATACTGGTAATAAATGCATGGGTATATTGGAAATAAATGCACAGGTATATTATTTCTCACACCTGCTATGTCTTATGCTTCTGTCCAGTATCCCCAATGGAGAACAGGCCTTAAACTAACTAAAGCCAAGTGTTTCTATCTTTTGCTATCTCCTGCAATCTTCCTCACAAATCCTTCAATATTAATCATCAATGTCTTTAATTCTGGCGTCTCTGTGTTTGAGGTCTCCCTCTATATCGTCTGTCACACGGGTTCCAGAGACAGGAGTGGCAAGTTATACTATGATCAAGTGTCCTCAACGATGTGTGGCAGGTCCAGCGCCAGGATTTGTCCTTACCTCTTGATTCACTGGAATCTGTCCACTTCTCTCCTCAAGCCCAACATACCTCTTACCACTTGAATCTTCCATTCTGCGCAGAAACAATTTCATTCCTTTCTACCATTACCCCTATCCCGTTCAGCCCCAGAAGAGAAGTTATATTAGGGCCCACCGCCCGGCTCAAATTAATAATCGTGTGACCAAGTCAGCCACAAATAGGAAATTAATATGAAAGTGATTGTATTTCAAAGAGGGTAATCATCATCATCATGTGCCCTGTCAGCTGGCATAGGCGTTCATGTCTCTCCACAGATCTCGGTCTTTGGTTTTCTGGATCAACTCTGCTGCTGATATTCCTTCATGCCACTGTCTCAGTCCATCCAGCATCATTTCACTTGGTCTGCCTCTGCCTATCTTCCCCTCGATCTTTCCAGTTGTCACGATGTTCTCCAATACCTCTCTTCTCATTACATGACCGAAGAATGATGTTTGTCTCTTTCTTATTGTTGTATATAATGTTCTAGTTTCATTATCCTGTTTCAGGCAATCGTTGTTAGTTACTCTGGCAATTCAAGGAATTCGCAACATTCGTCTCAAGAACCACCTCTCTGTTGCTTCTAATTTCTAAAGAGGGTATGAAGAATAAATAAGACAATGCATTAGCATAGTGGCATGTCATGCTTCTGACCGATGCATCAATACTGATATAACACTAAAGTTAAATATTCTACCTTCCACACAAGCTTTATGCCTTTTAGCTTTCACAAATTTCCCAGTGTTTTGAAAGCTCCCATTGCCTCTTGTATTCTTATTATTCAAAATCAATCAATTAGGGGTCGTCTCCACAATCAAGGTTGGCTGCAATGGATCTCCAACACGATATGTCTCTCGCCTTATTGTACATTCTGTCAGACTGCTGTTCGTCCAGCTCTGGATGTTATCTTCCCACTTGTATCGTTGTTTACCTCTGACTCTCTTGCCTTCAACCCTACCCTCCAGTATGGTTTTTATAAAAGTGTTATGTCTTTTAACGTGACCTGAAATATTTCACTTGTCTCCTCTTTATTTTTTTCATCAACTCTATCTTCATTGCCAGTTTTTCTAGGACCTCTGTACTTTATTGTATGTACGCATCTCCAAGGCCTCTAGTCGACTTTCTAATTGACACGTTCATTGTCTAAGCTTCCGTGCCATATAATAGTGTTGAATATACCTAACATTTGACAATTCTCATTTTCAATGCATTGTTAATCTCTCTTCATGTTAATACTGATTTCATTATGTAGAAAGCATTTTTGGCCATTTCTATTCCCTTTTTAATTTCTGTTACACTTCTGCCATCATGTGTTATTACGTGTTCTAGATAGCAGAAACTTGCTACTATTGTTCAAACTGGATTTATGCAAATGTGGATGGTCTCTTTCTGGTTTCCTTTTCCCTTTGTTATATGGTACTTATTATAACCGGAGTCTGATCTGGCTTCATACAAATGTTGAGAATGACTCAGATGTCAGTGATCTGTTTTGTGTATGATTGAGTGTAACTTCCGATATTGTTTGATGAATTTCATTTCTGCACATTCAACAGTAACACGAAATATTCGGTCTCATTGTTAAAGTTACCTGCATTTGATTTACAGGACGTCGCAATAAACCCCAGCATGTACTGGCCTTTTGTGATTTTCTATACAGATTTGCGTTCTATAGTTTGTAATTGCTTTCTGAACAGTCGACGTTCACATTAGGCATTGAACCACTTCGGCCTCTGGAGTATTTATGATTTTATCTTTGTGGCTGCGGTTTGCATTTCGCATTTTCCTCATGTTGGACTGGTAGTATATGGTTCCGTCGCCCTGCTACTGAGTGAGTGCGTGGCGCGACTCTGTGAGCTGTGATATTCACGTGGAATGCTTCTACATGTCCGCTTTTGTTTGCACAGTGACCTGCATGTTCGGAATAATGTCTACCGGCTGTTTCTGAATTGACTGATTTGCCTTTTCGGTTGACTCGTGCTTTTTTACAGGAGACTCCTGGGAGTCGGCGCTGGAGTTACGGAGTTCGTGCTTAATGCGACGCTTTCGGCGGGTCGCCCTGCGGATAGAGACCGAGCCATGTGAGAAAACCCGTGTCAATGAAGTTTTTCTGGTGACTGCCAATTCCATAGACGATGAACTGTGGTTTTCGTGGAGGATTTTTGTGTTGGCATTCTGGCGGCGGCGTTATGCACGGTGTGCCTGTGTGGGCTGTTGGATTGCCGAGACTCCTGTCTATTCCACTTTTCACATTGTTCAGTGGGAAGCGTTTTGTGTGATATTCACTGGCACAGGAACGGAGCATAATGGGGATGACCCGTTGCCGTGAAGTTGGAACCTCGACTAACTAACTAACTAACCATTGTAAAAACCAAGACAAAGCTGTGTGTTACCAAATTGGCTGCTGCTGACTTAAACTCAGGATATGGGGATTGTGAAAATGTGCCCATCACCCATAAGCCATAAAGGCCGACATTAAGAAGGCGAAACACTCGGTCCTATGTTAGACGTTAAAGATAAAATAAACATTGCTTCAGATGTACAAGAGCATTTTACAAATAGAACCCTGTCAATAGAATTATGGGCAGACATAAAAACCAATGACCAAGTCTTATTAGAAACAAACGAAAGCGTAAACTGATTAGAGGAATTTGACGTAGACATTAACAATTTGTTTGGTCACATTATGAGAAGAAATAAATTGGAGAACCTGGTGACAACTGGCAAGATCGGGGAAGGGGGGGGGGGGAGAGAGGACAAGGGGAAGGCAGGAGAAGTACATACTTGGATGGCTTGGCAACGTGGTATTGTCGAGCCAAGAACACTGAGCTGATCGACGACTCTGGCGTTCTAGAGATGATGATCATGACTGCCCACGCTTATCGGCATGGCACATGATTAATGTACAAGGGGATACGCTTAGATCTTGGCACTGTAAAAACCGATACCCACACAAAGCATTGCCATCCGAGACCAACAGAAAAAAACAAGAAGTTTCTGAGTTTTGTGAAACGATTTGCTTGTTTTCAAATGTTACTTTGTCCAAGTTACACTCTTCCGCGAATGGAACAAAAGTGTCGCTTTAAAGTAGAGAACGAGGACGTAATGATGCCACAGATCTGTACTCACACAGAACAGTAACCTCACAGAAACAGTGAATACTGCAAGCGGGAATCAAACGGAAACAGCCACAAATGGTGGCCGAGGTGTCCCGTCTCAGTTTCTTACTTGATAATTGAAGATGTCTGGAAACCTTCACAATGGGGCTGCGTGGGATAGAGTGAACTGACGTTAACATACTTACCTTGGCTCTGTGACTGATTGGAGCAATCGAGAAAACCATCAATGCGTATAGATTTCATGAAATGCGTGCTCTTCAAACATTGTTACCGTTTTATGTTGTCATTAACAACCAACGAACGGCTTCCTTAGGTAAACAATAATACGTGCATTTTAATAATTAAAATCCATACGTGTCGATCGAATTGGACAAAGACGTATATTTACATCTCATTTTTAAAAGAAATTTACAAATATTTATATACAAACAAACGCTGTTGTTTGATTTATCCCTACAGTGTACATAACCATTGTTTTAAGGAGAAAAAAGACCAAAGCACTAATAACATCCTCTAGCCTCTATTTCTGTATTCTACTTCTATGAACTCCGAACAATTCATGTGTGTTCATTTAATAATATGTGAGAACATTAAAATCTTGTCTTAAAACGTTTGACCCAAACAAATATTGTTGTTTCTACTGCTCTGAATCAGTACATTTGTCTTTTACTGCTAGGCGGAAACTCCAAATTGACCTTAGACAGTTGTTAAAAACAGTTCCAGAATCGAAACAAAACATTCAGTAACGCTTTTAAATTTCTTTATGTGAGTCCTGGTAAAATTGGTGTTGATTTTATAGACCAAGATATTGAAGATAAAACAAACTACTAGAACAATAAAACAATTGTGCCAACGATATTATACTAATAGAGAACATATATTGACAATACGTTACAATCTTCTAAATATGGACATGCCACAACAGGTTGAAATTCACATGTTCAGTAAACTAAAGATAGGGGATACTGATTAATGTAAGTGTGGAACTGGTACAATGACAGCTACACATTTATTGCAAGAGTGTATAATACAGTGGTTCTCAACCTTTTTTAGCCCGTGCCCCCCTTCATCATATTTTTAGGACGTCATTCCCCCCCCCCTTCACCAAATTTTTAGAACGTCATTCCCCCCCCCCCCCTTTCGTATTTCCTCCCTAAAAATTTCCCCCTGCCCCTACACAGTATACGTAATAACTGAAGCTAAATTTAATAGCACATACTAAAACAAGTCTAGACATCTACATAAAACGTGATTTGCGGATCTACTTACGTTACAAAATGAATTTCAGAAGGATGATACTTACAGAACTGTAAAGTATGAAGGGAAAAAAAATATCAGGTAATCGGTTCTTGTTTTCACGCAGTCTAAAAATAATCTTAATTTCCCCCCCCCCCCCCCCGGAAACCCTAAAAGTCCCCCCTGGTGGGGAATTCCCCACCGGTTGAGAACCACTGGTCTAATATATGCGGAACAAATAAATGTATTTTCTCTTCTTTTGAGGTCAAACTCCATGGGGATATCAACAAGCTTCAGTTGACTGCTGTTATCTTTGCTTTTATTCATACCGAGGCTGAAGATGAACGCAGAAGAGAGAAGAAGAAGAAGAAGAAGAAGAAGAAGAAGAAGAAGAAGAAGAAGAAGAAGAAGAAGAAGAAGAAGAAGAAGAAGAAGAAGAAGCAGCAGCAGCAGCAGCACCACCACCACCACCACCACCACCAGCAATAGCAGCAGCAGGTGGAGGAGGAAGTGGTGGAGAAGGAGGAGGATGAGGAGGAGGAGGAGGCGGGGGAGGAGGGGGAGAAGGAAAAGAAGAAGAAGCATTTGAAATCTTTTACAAAACTGCAAGTTTCAGATGCTCGGATACCATTAGGAGGGCTGTATATATCTTATAAAAAATAATCGATACCATTAAGTGGGCTGTATATCTTATAAAAATTAATCGATACCATTAGGTGGGCTGTATATAAAAAAAAAACTGTCATTTACTGCCAATATAGTACCTTGCGGTGTATGGCAGAGGGGTCTTTGAGCCTGAGGAATTAAGGCCGCATGGCTAGTGCAGTCACCGCGAACTGTGCAGGTTAGGATTTCCTTTTTGCCCCCGACAGAAAAAAATCCCAAACCTTACCGAGGGATCGAACCCGGGTCTCCCGAAGAAGAGTCCGGCGTTCTAGCCGCTCGGTCAGCCGCTCCTCGGGCTGTATATATCTTATACAAATTAATCTGAAGTCCAGAATCAAAATCGTTGCACATGGGACATTCCCACACTTTTTCCATGACCTTCTTCAGGTAGCCAACGAAGAGTTCCTATGCTGGTGGCACCAGTGTCAGCCTGCGTGAACGTTCACCTGCATTCCCCCCCCCCCCCCCCCCCCCCCCCCGTCCATTGAGAGTCATCCAGACCCGTTG
Organism: Cepaea nemoralis; assembly: GCA_014155875.1. Taxonomy (NCBI): domain Eukaryota; kingdom Metazoa; phylum Mollusca; class Gastropoda; order Stylommatophora; family Helicidae; genus Cepaea; species Cepaea nemoralis. Next base: position 64,121 of record JACEFZ010021124.1, on the reverse strand, counting down.
CTCACTCTCTATTAATCAGTCTCTCAAGATGTGACATCCGACTTGTAATAACTTAGCTCGCTGCTCTAAGCAGCGGCAGCAGACAGTGATCTACTTTCCAGCCATAGGAAATCAAGCCGTTATCGTCACCATATCCATTCTAAACCTGGGTGTCATGACATCATACACCATGCTCTTCCTTTTTATACAGCGTCCCTTAACCTTTGCTATTACACCCCACCGACCGCATTTACTTCGCTTCACAGACCCGTCTGTGTGTATATTATCAAATCGTTTGGTCATGAATTGCCTTTTATCGGCTGTTGCTTGGATGTCTCTGTATTACATGTTGTCCATTCCCGACACCCTCAGTCTAACGTGGCCAACACTCCATGTAAGGCAGCCTTATTGGGTGAAAACATGACTCATCCCCGTTCCGGCACTATCTTAATAATCTAATTGTATTTTCAGTCTGTATCATCCACGAACTTCCTCTCTTCAACCAGTGTCTCCTGGTGTCTCTCTAAGCCTTATAAATAGAGTGCTTCTTGTCCGCTGTGACCATTTGGTGCATTTAAGCCTGGAGCACCTTATGCCGAACATAGACAGCGAAGCTAGTATATTTAGCGTGTGCACAATGGGTGAATCCTAAGTATAGTGCAAATAAAGACTGTGCTATAATGCCAGCGCCAGTCTCACTGGCTTAGAGGTTATCGACTTTCTCCGTAATCCCATTTATCTACGTGAGCAAACGCAGCTGGGCGAGAATCGGTAGCGGTTCTCGCCGCGCCCGTTACTTACGGGATATGTGAGCCGGCCGCTCAGAAAGCAAAGGCAAATTACTTATCGTAATCTTGCCAAGAAATCAACAACAACGATAAAATGCTGGTGTTGGCAGCGATGTCCTTTAATAGGCTATGCGTGGAAAAAAAATAATGCGAGCAACTACAGACCATACACAGTCACTAAAACAATTGATTGTTGGTAGAAAATACATAAACAGCTTTGTTACATATTCCCTTCTGCCATCATCTTCAGTTCATTGAGTCAATTCTTGAATTTTGACACCAACTCTCCCACGTTGTCCCTAAAAGATAGACTACCGCCAAATGTTACTACGAGGTATTTAATTATGTTCTTTCTTGGTGGGTCTACTTTTTGCAAGGATCCTCACGACCTCATACTTAGCAGTTCTGTTATTTAAATAACATCATACTGCTTTGTCAGGGCTGATGACGAAACTTGCTCCTGTACACCATTTACGCATGTTATCCACGGCAACGTGTGTTTATTCAGATCTTTCCGCCTCATTTCTTGTGTTACTTAACCATCATACTATAAACAAGGACATCGTCCGCAAATGTCAAAATACGTTCAATACCTACTGCCTACATCATCGATATCCTGACTATGTAAAGCTGTTTGATCACTTTCATTGCACACACGAATATCTCCATAAATTATCAGCCTCGCCAACTCTCCTCCATAGATCACACAAGGTAACATCTACATAGTGCACGAATTCATCAGTTCAGGCGATGATTCAAACATATCCGATCCGATATTCCACCCCCCCCCCCCCCCCCCCCCCCAAAAAAAAAAATAAAATAAAAAATAAAATAATAATTAATAAATAAATAAAAAAAATAAATACAAAAATTCCACTTCGTTCAATTGCTTTCTCATCCTTGGTTATAGTTTAGATCGTTCTACAAAAAATGACTAGCATAGTGCTAGGATGATATTATATATACTAGAATCTGAAACGCTATATTATTTTTTTATGTTCGGTTGTCTAGTTTAGAAATTGGGCATGAGCAGCGATATATTCGTCCCAAGATGATTGGTTTACACATTTTTAACAAGTGCTTATTCGGGCTTCTCTATATCGATTTCAAACATGCGACGGGTAATTAACGTCTGCGATGATTTAACGGGTCGTCCAAGTTGTCACCCTTATCAATGAAAACTTGGTGCTCAATTCACTACCCGAGCAATAAAGGGTAGACTACATCATCATCATGTTTCTTCATCACGTAGTAGTTGTTCACAGATCGTTGCTGCCATCACAACGTTAGTGGAAGTTTCTCGATCCGTCACCAGTTCTCTTGCCTCATGCCTTTTCCTACTGTGGTCTTTCATGTCTGCGACAGCTTTTGTGTTGGTAGACCTGTCGTGTATTCGTTTAAAGTGTCGTCCCTGGAGTGAGGGGAGTCAACACCCACATTATATTTACCCCCTTATCAGTATCCTGGAGAATCCACTAGCTTCCGTCCACCACACTCCTTCGGTTCATGGACACCTCTTTCTCTTTCTCTCTATCTCTACCTGATCATGCCCCCTCTCTTTCCTCCCCAACGCAGCATACTCAACAACTCTTGCTTCCAAAAATTAATAACCATTAATTTATTAAAAGAAAAGTGTACCGTATGTGAGATGTGTATGCGAAGAAAATGTGTGTTGTATATTCTAGTGTGTGCAGACTCAGACCAAGCAGCTGAAGAGCCCAGCCCGATCATCCCGGAAAGGATCACACCACATCTTCATTCAGTCCACATTAACCTCACCAAGGAATGTGTCCCTCCTGCTAGATGTAGACTTCCACCGGTGGCTGTTTGATCACTCATATACCTAGTCACAGTCTGACCCTGATCCTGCCTGGATCACACACCGTTAGTACATGTCCCTATTGTTCTTAGAATTATAACATCATTGTCTAGTGAGGACACGAAAATACTGTTCCTTGAAATAAATGTAATTCCTGTCTAAAGTTTCAACTGTTCACAAGACCGTTGCTATAATAACTTCCTAATCAGTTTATACTGTTCTATTCCTATGTGATGTGGAAAAACAGTACCTATTAGTCTTTTCACCTGTCGTATGAAAACATAATACCCACTGGACTTTTCCCATGCGGTGTTAAAAAAAAACAATTATATTGTTCTGTTCACATGTGATGTTTGTAACATTAATCTCACGATTGTTCCTTCTCTAAAATGATGCGGAATAAACAATCTCTAGTATTCTGCTAACGTGTGACGTTTGATAAATACTCTCACAATTGTTTCTTTAAACCCCTTTCATCATGGGACCAGTGCAAAAGTTGCTGAATAACTGCCCGCACTAAGGTCTCCCCACTCAGTGACTTGAGTGTCCTAAGGGAAACTGTAAAAGAGAGAACAATACACTTGGTGACAGCATCTGTCCCTGACCTCCATTAGATGGGGGTAGGCTGACAGCCTCACTCAGATACATGACAGTGAACCAACTCTGTCATGGGCAGAGGAGCTCTTCACATAGGTCTTCATCAGGCCAAGACAAGAAAAAAAAAAAAACAACAACAAATAGAGTGCAGAACCCCACAGGGAGCACCCCACTATTGGACAATTTTCCCATCTCCCAATTATCCCCCAAATATCATCCCATTTCACTATTCCCCATCAGCATAGCCACCTGCCTTCTTACACTAGTTAATCTTAACAATGCGACTGCCTAATGTCGCTGATATTCCTTGACTACCTAACCACAATGCAACAACACTATGATATAGTTCTAAACTATATCTATAACTAAGCTATTCCACATTATTTATAGCTAGATGCAATCTCTAAAATACGTTATGCCGTCCTGACTCAACCTCTGAATCGAATACACAATTTGCCATAAAAGACACATGTTAAGCAAAACCGAACACATGCGATTCTATTCAACACGGATCGAGCCAGCTATCACTTCTGCCTACTTCAACTGTCTGAGCTACACTAGCTATAACCAAATCATGTTTTTGTCAAGAGCCTTGAGTTATTCCAGTGACGTTCCTTTGATGTCAAAACATCAGATGGTTCCAGGAGCACTAACTATTTCCAGAAATCTTATTTCCCTTTGGATTTAATCAATGTCCCCAGTCGTCTCCCCCTGTCCTGACAATCAACACAGCTAGCGTCTGTCTTTGCTTCCGCTGGTTGGCAAAATAACCTTGACATATTTTCTGTCTACCCAAGACTTCTCTAGGTCAGCGGTGCCGTTTGATCTATCAGCCACTTGTTGTAAATAACTGCAGCTGCAAATCATACTGTCCTTGTTATCTGTATTATCTGATTGTGACTCCCCAGTGATTTCATGACAAGACCCATGTTTCTTCTCCCAGGAACCATTACTGGTCTTTTTTAAGCAGTTTTGGCATTGAATATGGCAGCGACAATTGTTGATACGTCGATTGCACTTTTCAGTGCAGAGAATGGGCAGCAGACCGCACAGCGTTTGATGTACAACAACTGATCCAGAGCAACACAACAAGGTGACATAGTAGTCTATACCGATGGGTCAGTGGCAGTGTTGCCATTTTAGTACTTTTCGCGCTAAATGTTGTGCTTTTTCAAGTCAGTTAATGCTAAAATTTTTCTTTTAGCGCGGCAGCGTAAATTTGGTGCTTCACAAATTTTTTGGGGTGCTTTTTGGTGCTTTTTTGGTGTGGGTAAAAGTTACTTTAAAATTCATTTTGGGAACACTAAAAAGCCGAATTTGAACTGAAGCGAGGGAGTAAAACAGTCTTAGTACGTTACCGCGTAATATTCAACTAATTTAACTCCCTTTAATAGCAGACTACAAGTTTCCCGATGAGAAAGAAATTCGTGGAAGGTGCATCCAGTTTTTAATAGAGCTATTGACACAGCTGCGTTTACGTACACCCGATAACGTTTGAGTGTTACAGTCCATGTCATGTCTTAGTTGAAGTGGATGTCTACAGCCAATGAAGCCCTGTATATTGGATCTTGCTAAAATGTTTGTAGAAGATGCAGCTACTCTCACCCGGATCGATTTCCAATGGAGAAAACTTCATCATATGCAGTGGACACAGACCTCTGACACACTTGGACTGTGGGCAGAAATAGCTCATACAGGGATGCCACCGGTGAAAATCCTTTCCAAGATCTTACAGATTTAGCTTTAACTCTGCTCATTTTACCTCATTCTAATGCGGACGTGGAGCGTATTTTCAGTCAGATGGGAGTTATAAAATCAAAATTGCGGAATAGACTTAGCATAAAGAGTTTGACAGCTGCTTTGACTATTAGATATGGAATGAAAAGATATGGCAAATGCTGTCATGATTATAAACTACGTAAGGATATTCTGCGAAAAATTGGATCACAGGAGGCATATACATGTTTCTTTCAATCATCCTCCTCATCCTCATCATCACAGGAGCAAACACAACAGGAAATAGCTACAGAAACTGAAGAGGAGTTGTTTGACTGGGATTTGGCAGATCTGGAATAAACTTCATACTAATATTCAGTGATAATAATAAATTATAATGTGCTACTTTATAACATTTTGAATGAATACCGCCAGGGCTTGTTTTAGTGATTTCCCCAAAAAATAGTATTGTAATTTGGTGCTTTTTTGGCTCGAAAGTAGTTCTGATTGGGATTTGGCGGATCTGGAATAAACTTCATTGTAATATGAAGTGATAATAATAAATTATACTGTGCTACCTTGTTACATTTGTAATAAAAACAGTTGGTGCTTTTTTTTTGGTGCTTCCTAAAAAAAATTCGTGCTTTTTAGTGCTTTTTTGGGTCGATTTTGGTGCTTTTTCATTAAAGGGAGATGGCAACACTGGTCAGTGGTGAGAAATAGACGTAGTGGTTAGGGGTTTCGTCGCGAATGCTAACGGACGATGCTTGAAAAAGGAGAGTGTGGCATATCAGACTGCGACCTCCAGAATGAGAATGGATGTGGAAGCAGTAACAGCGACCGTCCGATGGTAAGAGATGCCACTGCAACCCACATTGCATTTATTACGAACTTGAAGAGTATGCTGAGTAAGGTGGAGAACGGATTGTTTCGTGTGGAATTGCTTTCCTCGCTTCAGAGGTCACAGATTGTGAGAATTACTTCGGTTTTTTGCCCTGGCCATGCGGGAGTGCGGAAGAATGAACAGGCTGATAGGCTGGCAGGGAATGTACTTCTTGGTGGTAAATTACTTATGGACAAGGGAGGTGCGATCAAGCGCCTGTGGGCAACAGACTGAGAACCCGTATATGGTAAGAATGCTATTGCGGGTGATAGGCAGGGGTGCTGGAAGAATCTTAAAACTAAGAGGGAATAACAGGAGAACATTTAATCAGATAGCGATGGGAACGATTAGTAGTATGACCTTAGCTGGCTGTTGAAAGAGAGGAGGGGAATGTCCTGAGTGCAGTGATGTCGGTACTTAGCTCAACTCAATTCACACTTGTCTTCAATGCTCAGATCTGATAAAATGTTAGTATTTTTCTTGTTCTTGTTTGAAAGCATTCTGAAAGTTTTCTGTAACATTTAAGTTCTAACGTCTAAATTGTAGTCTTCAGTCATTATAAAATTGGCCATCAATCACATCGGTGTTTTCCCGAGAAAGTTACATGTTCTCTAAATGTTACATTCTTTTCGTTTGGTGGTTAGTTATTTTGAAATAGAATTCAGTAGCTTGATTTGCACTATGTAAGTTCCTGTTTCCTTTGGCAGCGTATGGATGTGAGTCATGGACTATTCTCAATCGTTATTTTTAAAACAAAATGACTGTCTTTGAATTTAAATGTTACAGATAATATTTAAGAATATTGTGGCCAAGAACAAGAAAAATACTGATATTCTATAAGATCTGAATATCGAAGAAAACTTGTTCACAAACAGCATCTTTTCTCGGAATCTGATATACTTTAGCCATATTAAAAGTGACTGTAGCTTAGAAAGAGAGAACCATAAATGAAGGCATAGTTTCTGGAAGAAGAGGCAGGGGTTTACCGGCAAGGATATGGCCACATGACATCACAGTCGCGAGGGCATGAGCATGAATGAGGCAAGAGAACTGGTGAGGGATCGAGAAGGGTTTGGGCTGACTGTGATAAAAGCTCTTTTAAGTACCTACCACAAGATGATGGTGAAGCTCATGTTAGAGGCGGACGCCAAACTTCCAAATCGCCACGCCTCTGAATGCTGACGATATAGACACAGCAAGTGATGGAACCACATTGGTAGGGCTGGCGGAAGGGTCAGATTGTCCGCTCCACACATCACGGTGTTGGTAGTAGGTCTTCGACTAGGTTCTGGTTTTTAAGAAAAATCCGAGTCAATAAATTACATGGTGACCGCTCTGGAAAAGGACCATATTCCCCAGTCAATTAGTGTTTAAATCGACGGGGCGATTTGGTCATTTTCCAGAAAAGGTATGGTCATTGCAATGAAAACAACAACGGCAATAAAATTTATAGTCATTAACAAAAAACATAAATAAGTTCCGTAGCAGAAACTAACTGTGTGTATATAACGTGTTATAATCAACTTATTTTTCTAGGCCTGTGTGCACATTTTAAAAAAACTGCCAATCTGTATAGCCCAGCAGATAGGAGACCTAGAACTTTTAAACTTGAAAATAACTAACACAAACTGCATTATAGTCGGAGACTTTAATAGCCGTTCAGAAAGATGGGTATACTCAGATATAAATACTGACATCAGAGGAGAGGAAGTGGAGTACTGGGAAACTGACTCTAATCTCCAGCTACTCAACCAAACGGATGACACACCGAACTTCTACTCTAGAAGATGGTTTACCACATCCACTCCAGACTTAACCTTCTGCACAGGATACATCCTCCACAAATGACGTAGCCATGAGCTTGATCAATTAGCAGACAGTGATCACAGACCAAGCATACTTGTAATGAATATGGAGTATGTTCCATAAGTGTAAAATCTTTTACCTCCCTGGAATTACAAACGAGCTGATTGGCATAGATTTGCCATACTAACAGACAAATAATGTGAAAACATAAAAACACGATATGACAACGAGAAACAGATGGGTGAAAGTATAAACAAAGCAATAATACTGGCGGTCACTGAGTCCACTCCAAGAGGAGTGAAGAAAGATTACAAACCATACATGACTGAAGAACTACAAACTTTGGAGGGAAAAGTTGACGATGCCAGGAAGACAGTAGAGAGAGAACAACAACTGAAGCGAACATCTCTGTCAAAACCATCTCAGCAAAATACTTGTATAAAAGAACAATAAATCAAACAACAAGACATAAGTGGACGGAAAAAACAGACAACCTGAACTTTGACAGAGATGGAAACAAACAATGGAAACTAGTGAAAGACATGGACATTAAGGTCTCCGAAACAAACATATAATAATTAAACAAGGAAATGCTTTGCTTAAGGTAAAAAAGGTTGCAAATCCAATAATGGAACACTATGCTAGTGCAAACTACATTAACATTACAACAAAACAGAAGAAGCAATCAGAGATAAACAGACACGTCATAGTAATACAGAGACAGCAGCAGAATATATGATGGCAAATTTAAAAGTGGAAGAAATGAAAATGCTAATGGAACTAGGTACTAAAGTTAAAAAAGAAACTACTAGAAGTCCTAAATTGCAGCTGGAAGAGATGAATAGTTCCATAGGCATGAAAGAAAGGTATGCTGATTCCAGTCCCAAAGACAGGAAAAGATATAGAAGAACGAAGTGGCTATCGACCTATCAGTCTACTTAGCGGTGTAGGAAAATTAATGGGACGCATTATCAATGGTAGACTAACATGAGATCTGGAAGAAAGCAGGATTCAGAAAGTACAGAACCACTGAAAATCAAATAACGTATATAGCTCAGGAAAATGGGGGACCTTTCCAAGAGAAAAAGCACACACTAGCGGTCTGGATAGATTTAGAAAAATCGGTTGATAAAGTACTGAAGAAAGGACTATAAGTAAAATTGCAAAAAAAAAAAAAAAAAAAAAAAAAAAATGCAGGTTTGTGGGAAAATGTACACATGAATCAGCAACTAAATTGAGAACAGAACAGCGAGGACTAAAGTACAAAGACAAACCAGCAAGAAAGATGTTGTTGGAGCAATGTGTCTCTCAAGAGGAAGTTCTTTCGCCAAAATTATTCTTAGCAAGTATAAATGACATCACATAATATTTTCCCGCCAGGGTACACACGTCCACCTTTGCAGATGACCTAGCCATATGGATATCAGAAGAATATATTAGTACAGCTAACAGTAGACTGCAGCAAAACATATTGGTGCTAGAGGACGTAAAAATCATGGCTAGTGAAGATATGTGAGGAGAAAACATCTGCAGACTGTATTCTCTGGTTTACGGAGGAATAGCCTATGGTGAACGGAAGGCCCACTGTACGGAAGTGAAGTTAAGCAGCAATGTGCAGGACGTGACGATTCCTTGGTTGATCCCAGAACAAGAGCGCCATATGTCGGCTCTGCAATTGGAAGTCTACTTTGATGGCGCGGAATGCCCATGGTCTACCTCCGCCTTCCCTTGAAGGCTGACAGGGATATATTAAGGTTTTCTACATGGGCCATCTGAAATGGAGATAACACCACAATAGTGAGAATCGAGCTACCCACGAAACACCCTGGAATAATAACACGGTGAACAAATTCCTGAAGAAGTCTGATATGTCGGCTGAAAGGTGCAAATATCCCAGTTCTGCTTTAAACAGGCAAAACGCTACAACGTCTAAAACAACATTACGGCCGAACTCAGAAATAGTAGTAGTAGTAGTAGCAGAAGAAGAAAAAGAAGAAGAAGAAGAAGAAGAAGAAGAAGAAGAAGAAGAACCCATTTTCGACCTCGCTGAAGCCATTTTCAGTATAACACTCTAACCATTACATCAACACGCCTGCTACGTAGTCATAATCGATTAACATATTTCGCCATTTGCAAATCCAATATTGTTACACCTTTATATGGTTACCCAGTGTCGACTCTTGACATGGGCAATGCAATTAACGATTTATGAATACACTGGCTTTAGTGGCTTTATTACTATGTTTCTACATTCGAACATAATTCATATTACGTTATATTTATAATCTGATTTATATCTCTACGTTACATGGAAAAACAAGATGAGAAAAGACGCACTCTATAAATGTGTGATTGTGAACACCAACATAAAGATAACGGTTATACATGGCCAGACCTATCATAAACACTAAAAATAATGCCACAGCAGACATCATCTGTCGTTGTGAAATGTTTGTGGTTTAGCTAATACTAGGCTGCTTGATTATACAGAGGGCCGTTTAGATCCATTTCCTAAATGTTTACTTACCTGACAACTCATTTTGTCAATGCCATACAGCAACATGGCGGGCGCTCTGGCGGAATGAAGATGAAGTTCCGCTGACAATCGTATGACCACGGCCGCACAAAGGTTGCATATCTGGGCTCGTCGCTCACTACAAGAGGGAAAGACTGGCCACATATCCTGCCGTGCACTTTTATTTTTAAAAGTTGCATGCCGTTGTTGATGTATTGGCAAGTTTTACGTTAAGTAGCTTTGACATTGCTTTCTGAACGACCGGCTCCCATACCAATACGTTAAAATCAGCGAGACACGGTTTGCTGCCAAATCGGTCACCGCTGTGTTCCAAACGCGTGTAAGCACTGTGCACTTAGACCCACAGAAATGTGATGGTCTTAACACATAGACCCAAAGCAGGTTTTTCAGATTGTTTTAAATACTGGCTCAAAAACAGTGAATTTAGTAATGATATCTAATTATGCCACCTGATAATGGCAACTTAAACAATGGTACTTTAATAGTGGTAAACGGTAATGAAACCCTAATAGTGGTCTTTTAATAGTGACACCTAATAATTGCATTCTAATAAACATTTCATCGTAAAGATATTCTAATAGTGGCAACTGGTAATGAAATTCTGATAATGGTATTTTAATAGTGGCCCTAATAATGACAAAATAATAATGCTACTTTAATGATTGTATTCTGGTAGTGATACCTGATAGTGACAATCTAATATTGCCCCCCCCCCCCTTAATAATGGCTTCCTAAAAATGAATCCAGGAATGAAACTCAACTGTAGCATCAAATATAGCTCCCCAAATAGTGGCATTTAAGAGTGGCACTCAAATGTGACATCAAATACAGCAACCTAACAGTGGCATCTATTTGATGCCACAATCGAGTGTGGCGCGTAAATGGATCTCATACTTACAACGTACTTAACATTAGGGTATCATTAGTAAAGTGTCATTATTATGTGTGATTATTAAAGTGCCATTATTAGGTTGTCATTATTAGGGTCCCATTATTAGGATGTAATTGCTAAACACCACTCAAATATGACATCAAACAGAACAAACCATCAGTGGCATCACATAGCAGCACTCAAATATGGCATAAAAAAGAGTATCCTAATTGTGGAATCAAATAAAAGCACTCAATATGGCATCAATTATGATACCAGTGGTGGCATCCAACAGTGACATGACATTCAAATATGATATCAGATAGAGCAACATAATAATGACAGCCAATGATGGCTTTCAAATGTGGCATCATATAGAGGGCGTCAATGTGGCATCCAGTAGTGTCACTCAAATGTAGCGTCCTTACACATGTGCCATCAAATAGAGGAAGTGAATTAGCCGGAAAGGTTAACCCGGTCAACAAACATTCGCAGAAGACGGATGTGTCGGCCTAAGGGCGCAAATAAACATATGGGAATACAAAAACGTTCCCGATGAACACAGAAGAAGAAGGAAGCCAATTGTGGCATCCAGTAGTGTCACTCAAATGTGTATAAAATAGTGAAATCCAATAGTGGCATCCGAGAGTAACACGAAATATCAACGCCCATTAGTGCAGTCCAGTAATGCATCCAATAGTGGTGTCCAAGAGTGACACCAAATACTAAAGCCCATTAGTGCCATCCAGTAATGCATCCAATAGTGGTGTCCAAGAGTGACACCAAATACTAAAGCCCATTAGTGCCATCCAGCAATACATCCAATAATGACACACTCCTATATGTTACCAGGGCCATAAGGGGGAAGTAAAGAAAAGTAACACTACATACCTTCTGAGCATATTGGAAACGGCGACAATAGACAATTGGTCTAAGTCTGGCTATCTCACATAGGAGAAAATTAAATCAGCCAACAGTAAACCAATAGTGAACTGGCCTACAAAGGGATTTGCATGCGGAGTTGTACGCATATCCTCCAGTAGGAGTCCCAAGGGCTAACGTAGAAGAAAGAAGAAGAAGCCGAATGGTGACTCCAAATAGCAGCGCCCATTAGGACACTCAAGAGTTGGATCCATTAGCGGCATGCAGTAGTAGCATCAAATAATGAGACCAAATAGTGACACCCATTAATGGCATTAAAATGGGAACCAGAAAATACATAGCTATTCGCCGACTCATCATTCTCCTGTTTATACTATTTGCATAGAAGCTGCATTTACATTTTATTCCAAATACACGATACATACATACACCACGATTGCCAATTGCAGATCGTGACTTCAAACATATACATCGCGAGTTGTATCTCAGGAGAAGTCTTCACGTATGTGAACAGAAAACATCGGGAGATAAATGAGTCAAAAAAGATTCCAATCTGAAGACGAGAGGGTGAGTAAACAGAGATAGATGTCTTTGGCGCGATTTATGCGTTCCAGAAGTTTGCATCCACAGCTGAAGACATAAAGTCTCATTGTGTGCGGGAAACAAGCTGTTAAGTTTTGAATTAGAAGTAAATAGAAGCTTACAGTGATGTGGATTACTGTGTTAAATGCTGAATGAAGGGGTATTTAAGCTGCCCAATGTTAAATAAACAGACGTGTTTATCCCAGACATCAAACATATCTATAATAATGATGCTTGTATGAGCTCTGTTTCGTTTCAGAATGTTGCAGGCCATTTTCTGTTGATAGATGTGTGGGCCTCGATAACGTATGAATCATAACCTGTTTGTCGTCATAGGACTCCTGGTATAAGTATATCTTGTGGAGAGATTTTATTTCCTATTGCATATGGCTCTGGGTAGACGCAGGTTCATAAAGTTGGAATTAGAGATTATCTGGGGGTGGCGGGGGGAGGGGGAGGACGAGGCGAAAAAGACAGCTGGTCACAATTCGTCATAATTAAAGTTAAGGGAGGGACTAATTTTCCGTGTCGTGTAGTATATTAGATTTATGATGCTAGGCTCAGAGTTTTAGACCAATCAGCAGTCCCGAGTGATGTGGTCAGTGATATCACACCGCCGGGCCGTACGTTGAAACCCTGTTTTGATGATGACTTGGCGGAAGTTGGTTTTGTGTCTGCCGCTGTCAGTCCATTCCTGTGTATCTGCTTGACTGTAGTAACCTGCTAGGTAGTATCTTCGGCCTTCGTCACCACGACTTTCCTCTCTTTTCTCTCTACAAAACACTTGTATGATATGCTACTATCAAATGTCATACTCGGATTTCTCGCTCGATTTGAACTCAACCGTAGTCCAAGAACGCTATGTCTAGTCGCACTGGGCTGAATTTTGTGTGTGGATTAGCTTTCCTCATTACTAGTGCCCCTTGCCATCAGGTACTTGTAATTTGCATCCCCAAGTCAGGGACGAGAAGTCAATAATTTATTCCAACTGACCGGTGCATGGCTTGAACCACCTACCTCAGCATCAGGACACCGGATGTTTAAGAACGGGCGCTCTTATCAATTCGGCCACGCTGACCGACTATATTAATGTATCACTTCTGTCTATTGCCTATCCGTTTAGAGATGTGCTAAAGTGTGCTTTCCCAATGGGTTCTTTTCAACAACCACCACAATACACCGACCTTCCCATGGTTCACTACTAAATTGGTCTGTCCATACCACTCGGCCATTGTTTACAATATTCCTTTAAAATTACTGACCATGTCATACTTGTTCGATCCCATCTAATATAGCAAGGCACCGTCCCCAAATGTTACGGTCATCCTAGCCCAATGGATTTTATTATGGAACGTTCTGTCAGATGTTTTATATGGATGCTGAACAACACCGAAAATAACGGTGCGTCCTGATGCAGAATGGGACATCTCTGCAGCCGACAATATGTTCACGTTGCCTGACGTAATGCCATTGCTGTCTGCATCAACGCAACTGCGATCCAATTTACCAGCCGAGGATTAATAAATACAGTCTATCAAATATCGCACAAGATAGAGCATAGTCTACACAATTGTAGGCGTCTTTGAGTCCAACTGACAAAGCTACTTTTATGCATGTTTTTAAATCCATCTCATACGTCGTATGCAAATGTTCTTGCATTGCCCGTGTTTGTTTCGATTGCCTGTTGCTGTTAATACTGTCTGGAAGTATGCGTGTACTCTGCAGATTTGACTTCACTTCCTTAAACACTGTTTCTTCTAAACAAACTGTCATGTAGATTCGCCAGAGTGATGATTCGATAACTGCACAGTTACGTTTCGGCAGTGGCTATGTGTCGACATGAGTTGTAAAGCGGCCATAATTCAAATCAGTCTCGAGTAGTGCCTGGCTAAATGCAATTTCTTTGTCTGTTTAAAAAAAAAAAATACTCCTCCACTCTTTTAATGGTGCTTTGAAATCTCCAGTTTCCCATCAGAATCAGCCATCTTATGTGTGTGTATATGTCTATCTCTAAATATTGTGTCTATACCCTAATGAGTTCCAAGAAGCCACCCAGACAAACATACAGTTAACAGTTAGTTGCATATCCTTTACAGAACTTAGCAGTCGACTCCAGCATTTTTGGCGTTTGTAATTCCTGGGCACGTTACAGACAGACATAAATATACATACTTACCTGCCTGTCTGCCTGTGTGAGTGGCACCTTGCCGTCTTGACAGACGAAAGTATGTGGATTGGAATTTGGCCAAAGTCCCAACGCACAATGCCTGGTCATGGATTCAGAGAACATGTGTTGCCCATGCAGCATGTTTCCCTCTCTCGGCCTTGCCTTGTTTACTCCAGAGGAAAGGATAACCAGTACGTCTGGAACAAGGTAGGCTGCAGACGCTGGCGGCTCAGCATCAAACCTCCAAGAGCCAGAGGTGAGCTCACCTCCAAGAGCAGGAGGTGAGTGGTGGCCAGACCCTCACAACCGTGGGACTTGGCTTAGAGGCGTTCAGCCATATCTCGCAGCAGAGGGCCTTAAAGCAAGTGTATGGACCTGTATGAGAGCGTACACCTCTCATTCATAAGTGCCCGGACCAATGTAAGTGTTACAACTGTCAGACTCCCTGCCTGATTCTGCAGATCCCGCGACCAGAGAGAGTACTGTCTGCCTATATACATACACACGTACAGTCAGATAGACAGAGAGACATACCAACCTGCTCTCATCAGAAAGAAAGTCCATTTACATGCACACACTTTACACTCCCTCCTCCCCCCATTTGTGGTGATCAAACAGTACAACTGTATATCAAGACTATTAGTGTTTTGTGCACGCGCATCCGTCTATCAGTGATGGGTGATCTTAATTTACACCAAATGCCAACAATCAACATTTACAACTGGCTGGCCATAAGTTTGGACACTGACTATGAAGGAATAAGATAAGAACAGTTCAGTTAATCACATTCACAGCGCCTCATATTCGTACTAATGACACTGATGGAGGTTAGCTGGACTTAAACGTTGAATACTCGTTTAGAAAGCAATGGCAAACTGCTGAACGTATAATTGACTAGAGAATCACGAGCAGCCAATATTGTCTGAGTGTGATAGCAACGTCCAGCAGCGGACATGGAATTCTTATATTTTTGATCTAGCAGCCTCAGCTTTTGTTAATATCCCAGCGTTTGGTCGTTTTCTCTGTCGACTGTATTCTCTACGTTATACACCACAAACCACATCCTCGCGTAATAGTTATACGTGATGGTCATAATATTTATATGTGATTCTCATAATATGTATATGTGGTCATCCAAATATTTGTATGTGATCGTCCTAATATTTACGTGTATTAATCAATGAAATCGAGAAGAAGAATTGGTAAGCTTACTAGAACACAATTACAAAGGATAAAATGGACGTTGATCTCAGAGCCTTCTTCAGCACACAAACAATACAAATAAACTGAAACAACTTAATACAAACAAACAAAAGTTAATTTTGATATTAAACCTGCCCGACTGTCATATGTACAGATGTGTACAGTGCATTGCAAGCACGGTTGAAAAAATAAAATGGCATAATTTGTATAGGGTGTCGTTTTAATGACTGTGCAGTGTTTGAAAATATTGACGGTCCAAGTTTTGTATTCATTCATTCATTCATTCATTCATTCATTCATTCATTCAGTAGCATGCCCTTTGCAGAACCTCGCTCCCATAACAAACTTCCGGAAAACCTCTTGATCATAAGCAAGATGTCCCACGTCCGATACACCCATCTTGAGATCATCCGCCACATCCTGCACCCATCTTCTCTTTGGCCTTCCTCTTCCTCTCTTCCCAGGCATATACCCCTCCATTATTGTTATCTCCAAACTTTCGTGACGTTTCAAGTGACCAAAATATTTAAATTTTCTTTGTTTTATCGTTTTTAATAGCCAACCTTCTTCAAATTCAGCTCTTGAAGTATTGATGCATTTGTTCTTTTCTTTACCCAAGATATTCTTAGAACTAGTCTATCACATTTATATTCAAAGGCATTTATGCGCAGCTCAGCTTGTTTAGTAAGTGTCCAGGTCTCACAGGCGTATGTTGCAATGGGAAAGATGCATGCTCTTACAAATCTAATGTTTGTAGTTCTGTCTGTCCCATTCCATAATTTATTCAGTTGTTTTAGTCTTTGAAGAGCAATTGATAGTCGTTGTTTAATTTCTTTCATTGTGTTCCTTTCATTGTTGGTAATCAAAGACCCAAGACATTCAAAATTTTCCACCACCTCCAATTTTTCCATATTAACATATATTTCTTTCTCCATAATGTTTTATCTGTATGCAATATCTTTCTTTTTGCAATGTTAAGATACAAGTTGTGATTTTCAGTATTCAGTTTGGTTGAGGCCATTAGGTTTTCAATACCAGTCTGTGTTGTGGATATTGTATCATCAGCATACCGAATCTCTGGTATGTTAAGACCACCGATATTTAGAGCATCATATAGCTCCCTATTTATATCATCTCTTACATTTCTCATTATGTTTTCGGCGTACAGGTTAAACAAATAGGGGGACAGCACACATCCTTGTTTTGTATTCACCCTCTGTAAAGTTCATGCAACATAATAGGTAAATACAAAACTTGGACCGGCAATATCTTCACACACTGCACAGCCATTAAAAATACACCCTGTATATGTGGTTGTCCTAATGTTTCTGTTTTTCCTGAGATTACACATCTCTTGCAACGGAGCAGCACAGAATATTTTGTTCCCTCTTTCATCAGTCCGTGTTTGCAAGCAAATAACAATATGTAAGTCTTTATGAACTCCTATTTCCTAATTCTTGGCATTTTACATCGAAGCTACAGGCTGTGCATCTCATATATCTTATTTCGGTGTATCCAATAATTACATCTAGAATTTATTACTTTCTTTCTGACTTAAATCATCGCTGGAAAGCGTGCGGACTTGGCTTGTGTAATGTGATTTTACCCTCTTGCCCACTGACGGCCGCGCTTGTAGCTGTTTTCTTTTAGAAATGAATTATCCACCTGTCATTTTATGCATCCCACTGAGTTATTAGCCTTATTCTTCCACTGCACCCATATGTTAAATTCAGATTATAATCATCAAGCATTTTGTGGGTGAAATTATCTGCTTTCTGGAAATTATGTGTGTATTTTTTGCCGGTTGATTTTCTTATAGACTACTTGGTACTCTTTTTGATAATCACTGGTGAAACACTAATTCAAAGTCGCATTGTTGACGAATTAAAGCGTGTGGATGTTTTAGAAGTCACATTTCTTCGAAAAAAAGAACATGTTTAACTGTCATCATGATCTGACGACGCAGCGGTTGTTTCGGAATACAGCTCCTTAGCATTATCTCGATATTATTTTTGTTCTGAATAAAACAGCACATAACAGTAGGGAACAATACTCGTGACGCTATTAAAAAATACAAATAATAATAAAAAAGAAATGTGTCCCTGAGTCTGTGGTGTGAGAGAGCAATCAAATTTTGTAGGCCAGAATGCATGAGGGAGGGGTGGGGGAAAGAGGTGGCCAATTATTCCATTACTTTCGCAGGCGAGGAGCCCTGGCGTCAAACCCCCATTTGACCGTGCAGTTCGCTATCACCTTCGTTAATGCGTTCTCACAAATAATTATACATAGGGATAATCACAACTGTTTTCTTTCTGACATGTATCCATTTCTG
The DNA here is from genome assembly GCA_014155875.1 of Cepaea nemoralis. Lineage (NCBI taxonomy): Eukaryota > Metazoa > Mollusca > Gastropoda > Stylommatophora > Helicidae > Cepaea > Cepaea nemoralis. The sequence goes on along the minus strand of JACEFZ010021124.1, from coordinate 45,960 downwards.
TATCAAGTTATTTTGCCCTCTCAGGAAAATTATGTTTCGTTGCATAACAGTAGACGAATAGATGAACCACATAAAGATAAATAAACGTATAATTTAACTACAGAAAGGTATATAGCAGAGTGCAGTATTTAAGGGAAAAGCACAATCACAGTGTCTCAGTGAAAAGACATGTTTTATACGGGCGTCCCATAGGTGCCGACGGACTATTACTCATAGAGATGATGATACCGGAAACCATTAATGAAAGGTTACTAAGGGGAAAGAAAGACCGTACATGGACGATAATTTCATAACGATGAGAGATACTACGCTGTGCTGTCATGGCATTATTTCTCTTTGAGTATATAACTTGATAGCATGGACTGCATTTGACTGACAGACAGACTGGGAAGTGACAGATAATGGCTAGAGATATATAGATAGAGAGATAGAGAGATATGTAAATAAACACAATGGGATTGTGGCGGCAAATTCTTGGAACGTTTACAGGTTAGAGACAGTTCAGAAATAGACAGACAGTCAGACAGGCATTCTACTACTACTACTACTACTACTACTACTACTACTACTACTACTACTACTACTACTACTACTACTACTACTACTACTACTACTACTACTACTACTACTACTACTGCTGCTACTACTACTATTACTACTACTACTACTACTACTACTACTACTACTACTACTACTACTACTACTACTACTACTACTACTACTACTACTATTGGTGCTGCTGCTGAAGCAGGAAATTAGATACTCAGATACGCAGACCTACTGCAGGAAATTATTATTAGTGGGAATAGCAGTTGCTTCTGCTATTACTACTACTAATAATATAATCACCATTATTATTATTTCTGTCACTTTTATTATTATTATAATGTATGGCGACCTTTATAATTCACTGTCATTCTTTCTCTTAAAATGTTCTTTTCTTACAGTCACTTGAAATTGCGTATTTGTAAATGTTCATGATAACAATGATAACTTGATTTCCTTGTTATCATGCTGTTAGTTGGTTACTCTAAGCACGCGCTTCGTTTTTGTTTGTTAGTCTCAAAGGATATTAATGGCTATAATCGGAATTTACACACTTCTGTTTTATCTTAAAAAACCGGACGAACAGTAATGTTTGTTTCATTGTTTTTCTGGACGGATAGAATATTGCTTGAAATCCAATCTGTGGCATTGCAATGGAGTGATAATACCCTGGATTGTATCTTAACTTGATTATCTATTAACGTCGTGCCCATCAGAAAAGCGATAAATATAAAATCGGATGAGAGAGAGAGAGAGAGAGAGAGAGAGAGAGAGAGAGAGAGAGAGAGAGAGAGAGAGAGAGAGAGAGAGAGAGAGAGAGAGAGACAGACAGACAGACAGACAGACAGAGAGACAGACAGACAGACAGACATACAGGGGGGGGGGCAGAGTGAGGGGGGATGAAGGGGAGGGGAAGACAAAAGAAAGAGATATAGACAGAGAGCAAATAAAAGAGAGATGGGAGAGATACTATAAAAGTCTAACTAGAAAATAATACAGAAGAAAGAATCAATACAAATTATATAACAGTAAAAAAAGAAAAGGTAAGGGAAAAAAAGATTATAACAAGTGATTGCGTGTAAAGACGGTGCTCTTATGCACTTGATGGAGGATACGCTGTGAATGAAATGAGCGAGGTCGGACGGAAGTTCGCCGCCTAAGTTCGTCGTTCGCTAATGGAAGGAAAGATTGGCCACGTACTTCACCGTGCATGTAGGCCCTATCACATTACAGACCAATAGCAGGTTCCTGATTCGGGAATTCTTTACCGTTTTGGTTTCGTTTCGTTAAAATGTAATTTAAACATAAGAGTCTGAAAGAAAGAAATAATGAATGCAATTTAAAAACAATAAAATTAATAAAGAATTAAGATAAGAAGGAACCGCAAAATATGAATAGACGTGCAATGAAGAAAAAAGTGTGTTGCATATCCTTTACAGGACGTCGTAGTCAACCCCGTATTTTATTTTTTTTACTGTGTGTAAGTTCTTCGCACGTTTACGTTCAGTAATTTGCCATTGCTTTCTGAACGACCGACGCCTTTCGCCACAGAGCCGGCGCAATACAGACAGGGTGAATTAAAAACGGGGAAATTTGAAAAATAAGGGTACATTAATTTCAAAACGAGTCAGAGCAAAATAAGATAGGATCTAAAAGAAGAAAAGTATACAAGTAAATAACATGGAAATGGACATTAAAAGGAAAATAAATACAAATAAAACACTTGAACTGTCGAAAGTCAGAAAAATATGAATGAATGTGATAAATATTGAAAGAAAGACATAACTGCCTACACAGGATGCACTCTAAGAAAGAAGCAATTCGACGAGGAAGCGAATTTCCTTGCGTGAGGAGGTCGTTATGTTGACACAGATGTATGGTCTACACCACTGCTCCATAGCTCTGTTTATAAACGATAGATGCGTTTATATAATCACGCGCGATCCTCAAACAAATGCGTCAGATATCTCATTTGAAAATGTATAATAGCACTCCTGTCTATATTTTCATTTCTTTGTTACTACTTTTGTTTAATATGTAAGTAAATGAGAGGTTTGCATGCCACAATGCGCATTGGGCACATAGTGTACACCCATTTTTATACACTAAACGGTAATCGCAGGTCTCCCTGGCCAAGGCGTTAAACGACTTTCTCCGTAATCCCTTTTATCCACGTAGGGTAACGCAGCGCGCGAGAATTGGAAGCTGTTCTCGCCGGGTTGGTAACTTACAGGATAAGTGAGCCAGCCGCTCAGAAAGCAATGGCAAACTACTGAGCTTAATCTTGCCAAGAAATCAACGACAGCGGTAAAATGCTGGTGGATATGCGAAATATTAAAAATTAAAAATTAAAAAAAAAAAAAAAGGCAGCCGGTGGATGATGTGATCTGTACCACACCGACCGCCTGCACTTTCCAATACGTTTTCTGGTTGACCTGGGATCCCAGATTAATTTTAAACATCCGCCACAAACGGGTTCCAACCAATAACCACAGTACCGACAGACGAGCGGCTATCCATTATCTTCCACAACTTGTTTTGTACTCTTGGCCGAAGAAGAAGGCGAAGATTTTAGTTGTGTATACTTTCATAAAGAATACCTTAATCTTACCTCTTTCATTTATGAAATGTATGAAATATAATGGCTTGTCACAATAAGTTTCGTTTGCCCCAATCTTTTTCTTGGCAAAGACGCAGTGCGTCGATATACCAAAGCATGAAATGCTGTTTCTCTGCTTTAATGTACTGACTGGCTCACACTTTAGGTAATGTTTGTATAAATGAGTGCTTATATATGACCTCATATGTCCTTGTGCACAAGTGTGTCTGCTGCTGTGTATTTGAGTATCTATGCACCTGGGTGGCGGAATAGGGGTATCCCCTATCGAAGGAGAAGTATAGTGCCTTGTCCCCTCGGCTAGCTCACTTGAGTAGTTATAGTTGGACGTTTCAGAAAGCATTTGTGGAGGTTTATGTGGCGGACACCGCCATAAATCCTTATATGTTTGTTATCCCGTCCCCTTGTTTTGTCACACAAAAAAACGGACCTCAATTGACTTAGTTATCTGCCTCGTTCTGGTACTTCCAGACGAACCGGACCGACCTGGTGTGCGGTGATCGGCGCGAACCGGCTCGGACGTCGTCACGCGAGTGACGATATTTTTATACGTTTGGTTTTTCACACTTCACGCGAGTGGCGGCGCGAACCGGTCCTGGCACGTGGTATGTGGACATCGAACCCCTACGTGTGGATATCGAACCCCTCGATGAGGAGACCGAAGTTAATATGACAGATTGGAAAATTATTTGGGCCATCACTCGAATGAACCGAATCATCCAGAATTGGACTTATGAATAAATTTTCACGGCTCAGAATGATAGTGACCAAATGTAATATTCCGCCTGTGCCCATATAGGATACCCATGCTTCAACTCTAAGCTCTAGGCAAAAAATCTGCGTAATAAATACTAGCGAGGCATACATTAGCACTAATAATTTAAATCTAACAACATATTAAATGGCTATATTTCTAGTAGGTGTAACGTAGAGTATTAATCTGAAAATAAAAATATTTTATTTCAAATAATAAAATTAATAACTTATTAAAATATCCTTGAAATATAAGAAAAATAATACCAGCGCGAGTTATAGTCCCTTGCAAACGGAAATTAACAAGTTAACACAATTTTCCTAGTTTCCACAAATTTTGATGAGTTATATCTTTATTTGGTCAATATTCTTTCCCTTTTGGTTAACAAGTTTTCCTACTTAGTCGATATTCTTTCTCTTTGCTTAACAAATGTTCCTACTTTTTATACAGTTAGATGAGATATTTTGTTATTTGATCAATATTTTCCCATTTGGCTAACAAGTTTTCCTATTTGGTCGATATTTTTTCCCATTTGGTTAACACATTTTCCTACTTTTCATAAGTTTATTTGACTATTTTATGTACTTGGCCAATATTTTTCACATTTGATTAAGAAATGTTCTCACATTCATAAGTTTGGTGGAGATATTTCGTTACGTTGTCAATATTTTTTCCCCTATTTAGCTAACAAATTTTCCTACTTGGCCAATATTTTTCGCATTTGGTTAACAAAGTATCCTACTTTTCATAAGTTTGGTTGAGTTATTTCTGTATTTGGTCGACATTTCTCCCTCCTTATTATAAGTTTGGATGAGATATTTCTGTAACATTTTCCCATTTGGTTGACAAATTTTCCTACTTTTTATAAGTTTGGACGATATATTTCTCTCTCTGGCTGATACTTTTTCACACTTCGTTAACAAAGTTTCCTACTTGTCATAAGTTTGAACGATGCATTTCCTTATTTGGTCAATATTCTTTCTCTTTGACTAACACATTTTCTTACTTGGTCAATATCTTTCCCATTTGGTTAACAATTTTCCTACTTTTTATACGTTTGGTTGAGATATTTCTGTATTTGGCCGACATTTTTACCATTTGGTTGACGCAAGTTCCTACATTTTATAAGTCTGGACGAGATATTTCTCTCTTTGGCTGATATTTTTTCCCATATGGCTAACTAATTTTCCTACTTGGCCAATATTTTTTCCTATTTGGCTAACAAATTTTCCTAGTTTTCATAAGTATAGACGTGATATTTCTGTATTTGGCCGACATTTTTCACATTTGGCTAATAGATTTTCCTACTTGACCTAGGTTTTCCCTCTTTGGCTAACAAAGTTTCCTACTTTCTATAAGTTTGGGTGAAATATTTCTGTATTCGGCCTAACTTTTTAACATTTGGCTGACAATTTTCCTACTTTTCATGTTTAGGACGAGCTATTTCTCTCTATGGCTGATTTTTTTTTTTTTTCACATTTGGTTAACAAAGTTTTCTACTTTTCATAAGTTTGAACGTTGTATTTCGTTATTTGTTCAATATTTTTCCTCTTTGACTAACAATTATAAATTAACAAATATATATTATGTGTATTTGAGTGAGTAATTTGAGGGACTTAGTGACCACCTATTTGTCGACCGTGATGGAACGGACAAACGATGATTTCATAAGTGTTGTATGTTACGCTATATCCGACTTCCTTTTGCCTTGTTGCCTTTCAATTGTCGTATCGTTGTTTGCTCCTATTGGTCATGCACCCCTGATGCCCTCAGTGTGGAGAAGGGAGTTATCAATATCTCACAATGAGCCTTTTTCGAGGTACTGAAGACACTATCAGTAAGCTGGCGACAATGATAGAGCGGAGGGTTATGATGTCATCACCTCTTAGAACTACAAAAGACAAATATTTCAGCAACACATTACACAACATACAATACAAACTAGCTTTATAATACATAGCAATAATATATACAAATACTTAGGGAAACAACATGCACCCTCGCTATTCTACTACTACTACTACTACTACTACTACTACTACTACTACTACTACTACTACTACTACTACTACTACTACTACTACTACTACTACTACTACTACTACTACTACTACTACTACTACTACTACTACTACTAATACTACTACTACTACTACTACTGCTGCTGCTGCTGCAGCTGCTGCTGCTGCTGCTACTACTACTACTACTACTACTACTACTACTACTACTACTACTACTACTACTACTACTACTACTACTACTACTACTACTACTGTTTTGTTACTATTACTAATACTGCTGCTACTACTAATGCTACTCTAATACTAGTTCATCTCCATATCTTCTTCCTCTTCTTTTCTCCCTTTTCCACTACTAATACTACAACTACCAATACCGCTACTACTACTACTACTACTACTACTACTACTACTACTACTACTACTACTACTACTACTACTACTACTACTACTACTACTACTACTATTACTACTACTACTACTACTACTACTACTGCTGCTGCTGCTGCTACTACTACTACTACTACTACTGTTACTGCTGCTGCTGCTACTACTCTACTACTACTACTACTACTACTACTACTACTACTACTACTACTACTACTACTACTACTACTACTACTACTATTTGTATCGCTACAACTAATACTTCTATTAATAAACCTACTACTGCTTCCTCCTCACTTTACCCATTTGGTTTCACTACAGTACTTTCCTCTATAATGTAAGTGGTCACTCGACCACTTGACCACTACTTGACCACTACTTGACCACGTCAGCTATCACTTTAACCATCACCGTGTCTCTACACCTACTTTCCTCTACAATTTAAGGGCCACTTGACCATTTGATCACCTCTTGACCACCACGTGGCCACTACTTGACCACGCCATTTGCCACTTTAACCACCGCCATGTCACTACACATATTTTCCTCGACATTTTAAGTGGTCACTCAACCACTTGACCACTACTTGACCGCTACTTGACCACCTCATTGATAACTTTATCTGCCACCTATCACTACACGTACTCTCCTCTACAATTTAAGTGGTCACTCGACCACTTGACAACTTGACCACCGCTTGACCACGTCATCCCTCTATTTAACCACCACCACATCACTAGCCGTAATCTCCCCTATAACTTAAGTGGTCAATCGACTACTTGACCACCGCTTGACCACCACTTGACCACCACTTGACCACGTCAATCCTCACTTTAACCACCACCACATCATTAGCCGTACTCTCCCCTACAATTTAAAGGGTCACTTGGCCACCTCTTGACCACTTGACCACCTCTTGACTACGCCAACTTAAAAACCAAGGAGTTATTGTCCTTTGAGGAGGAAAATCGATAAGAGCTAAAAATACATTGCAGTGTGCGCCACAAAATCGATAAATGGTTGATTTATATGAGGAATGTGCGGCACAATGTGCGCCACAAAACAAGGTGCTTTCTGATTTAGTATACTACTATCACATACATCGTATGCAAATGTTCTTGCTTTGTCCCATGTTTGTTTCGATTGCCTGGTGCTGTTTATACTGTACTGGAAAGCATGCGTGTACTCTGTAGATTTGACTTCACTTCCTTAAACACTGTTTCTTCCAAACAGTCATGTAGATTCGACAGAGTGATTATTCGGTAACTGCAAAGTTACGTTTCGCCAAACGCTGTGACAAGACCTGAGCTGTAAAGCGGCCATAATTCAAACCAGTCAGGCTGGTGCCGAGTAGTGCCTAGTTAAATACAATTCCTTGTCTACTTTAAAACAAAAAATACAGCCGCACTCTTTTAAAGATAAGTTGAAGTATATAGTTTCCCATCAGAATCAGCCATCTAATATGTCGATATATATATATATATATATATATATATATATATATATATATATATATATATATATATATATATATATATATATATATATATATATATATATATATATACTAATACGTCAAATATGTCTATTTGTAAATTGTGTCTATACTCTATGAGTTCCAAGAAGCCATGCGTAAATACATACTGGCTGGCGATAAGTTTGGACACTGACCATAAAGGAATAAGATAAGAACAGGTAAGCTTATCACATTCCCGGCTCCTCATATTTTCACGAATGAAATTAACGGAGGGTAACAAGCCACCCGGTCAGCTGGACTTAAACGTTAAACTCTTGTCCAGAAAGAAATGGCAAACTACTGAAAATATAATTGCCTAGCGAATTACAAGCAGCCAAAATTGTATAGGTGTGATAGAGTGTTCTGTAGCCGAAATAGAATTCTTTTAGTTTGGCGTGAAAGATCTAGCAGCCTGTGCATTTGTTAATGTCCCGGCGTTTGGATGTTTTTCTCTTTTCATGGCATTCTCTACATTCACCTCACAGCCCACATCTTCACTATAATAGTTATATGTAATTGTCATAATATACATGTGTGTGTGTGTGTGTGTGTGCATGCGTGCGTGGCGTGTGTGTGTGTGTGTGCATGCGTGCGTGCGTGCGTGTGTGTGTGTGTGTGTGTCTAATCATCCAAACATTTTTATATGATCGTCTTAATATTTATATGAGTCAATAAATAAAAGCAAGAAATAGAATTGGTAAGCTTGCTAGAGCACAATTGCAAATGACAAAACGGTCTTTGAGGCCAGAGCTTTCAATAGCACACAGACAATAAAAATTAACAGAAAAAACCAAATACAAAAAATACAAAAGTTAGTTTTGATGTTAACCTATCCGACTGTCATATGTACTGTTTTAAACCATGCATTGCATTCACGGTCGAAAAAAAACACATCATAATGTGTTTATGTGATTGTCCTAATGTTTCTGTTTTTCCTGAGATTACACATCTCTTGCAACAGAGCAGCACAGAATACGTTGTTCCCGCTTTCATCCGTCTGTTTTTGCAAGCAAATAACAATATGTAAGTCTTTATGAACTCCTATTTCCAAATTCTTGTCTTTTTACATCTAAGCTACGGGCTGTGCATATCATATATCTTGTTTCGGTGTATACAATAATTACATCCATAATTTATTACTTTCTTTCTTCCTTAAATCATCGATGGAAAGCGTTTGGCCTTGGCTTGTATAATATAATTTTATACTCTTGCCCACTAATGGCCGCGCTTGCAGCTGTTCTCTTTCAGAAATGAATTATCCACCTGTCTTTTATGTATCCCACTGAGTTATTAGCCTTGTTCCTACACTGCACCAAAATTTATATTCAGCTTATAATCATCAAGCATTTTGGATGATGAAATTATCTGCTTTCTGGAAATTATGTGTTTTTTCCCCCTTTTAACTTTCTTATAGAATCCTTGGTGCTCTTTTTGATAATCACTGGTGCAACACTAATTCAAAGTCGCATAGCGGACGAATTAAAGCGTGCGGATGTTTTAGAAGTCACATTGCTTCGGACTAACGGACAAGTTGAACTGACAACATGAACAGAAGACGCAGCGGTTGCTTCGCAATACCGCTCCCTGGCATTATCTCGATATTATTTCTGTTGTGATTAAAACAATTGATAACAGTGGGGAACAATACTCGTAACGCTATTAAAAAGTACAAATAATAATCAGAAACAAATGTGTCCCGAAGCAATTTCCTGCTGTGGGTATGTGGTGTGATAGAGCCATCACATTGTGCATACCTCAATGCATGGGGGGGGGGGGGGTATTGAGGATAGGTGGCTAATCTTTCCATTAATTTCGCAGGCGACGAGCCCTGGCGTCAAACCCGCATCTGACCCTGCAGTTCGCTATCACTTTCGCTAATGCGTCCTCACAAATAATTATACAATGCGATAATCACATCGGTTTGCCTTCTGACATGCATCCATTACTGTATCATGTTCCTTTGCCCTCACAGGAAAATTATGTTGCGTTGCATAACAGTACGCAAATAGCTGAACCACATAAAGATAGAGAAATGTGTAATTTAACCACAGAAAGATATACAGCAGAGTGCAGTATTTAATGGAAAAGCACAATCATAGTGTCTCAGTGGAAAGACATGTTTCAGACGGGCGTCCCATATAAGCCGATTGACTATTTTTCGTAGAGATGATGTTACTGGAAACCATTAATGAAAGGAGACTACTATGAGGAAAGAAAAACCGTAAATGGACGATAATTTCATAACGATCAGAGATACTACGCTGTGCTGTCATTGCATTAATTGTCTAAGAGTATGTAACTTGATAGCATGGACTGCATTTGACTGACAGACAGGCTTGGAAGGGACAGATAATTACATGGGGAGACAAGTAAATAAACACAGTGGGATTGTGGCGGGAAATTCTTGGAACCTTTATTTACAGCAGTGGTTCTAAACCGGTGGGGATTCCCCCCCCCCCTCCAGGGGGGAATTTTAGGGTTTCCAAGGGGGGGGGGGGGGAGAGGAATGAAGACCATTTCAAGATCGCGTTAATACAAGAACCGATTACTTGACATTGTTTTTCCCTTCATACTTTGCAGTTATGTACGTCTCATCTTTCTAAAATGCATTTTATAAAGTAAGTAGACCCACAAATCATGTTTTATGTGGATGTCTAGACTTGTTTTAGTATATGCTCTTAAATGTATCTTCCATTTTTACGTATACTGTGTAGGGGTGGGGTGATTTTTAGATATGAAATATGAAGGGGGGGGGGGGAATAACGTTCTGAATATACGATGAAAGGGGGCACGGGCCAAATTTTTAATAGGAAAGGGGGGGGGGGATGACGTTCTGAAAATATGGTGAAAGGGGGCACGGGCCAAAAAAGGTTGAGAACCACTGATTTACAGGTTAGAGGCAGTTCAGAAATAGACAGACAGACAGACAGACAGACAGACAGACAGACAGGCAGACAGACAGACATTCTTCTACTACTACTACTACTACTACTACTGCTGCTGCTGCTGCTGCTACTACTACTACTACTACTACTACTACTACTACTACTACTACTACTACTACTACTACTACTACTACTACTACTACTACTACTGCTGCTGCTGCTGCTGCTGCTGCTACTACTACTACTACTACTACTACTATTACTACTACTACTACTACTACTACTACTACTACTACTACTACTACTACTACTACTACTACTACTACTACTACTACTCCTAATAATAATAATAATAATAATAATATTGCTGCAGCAGGAACTTAAGATACTCAAATACGCGGACCTAAAATTATTATTAGTGGGAATAGCAGTATCTGCTTCTATTACTACTAATGATAATATAATCACTATTATTATTATTTCTGTCACTTCTATTATTATTATAATATATGGCGACCTTTATGTTTCACTGTCATTATTTCTCTTGAAATGTTCTGTTCTCTCAGTCACTTGAAATTGCGTGTTTGTAAATGTTCATGATAACAATTTCAACTGGTGTCCTTTTTATCATACTGTTAGTATGAAGCACACGCTTCATTTTTGTTTGTTAGTCTCAAAGGATATTAATGGCTATAATCGTAAATTACACATTTCTCTTTTGTCTGAAAAACCTGGACGAACAGGAATGTTTGTTTCATTGTTTTTCTGGACGGATAGAAGATTGCTTGAAATCCAATCTGTGGCATTGCAATGGAGTGATAATACCTCGAATTGTTTTTTAACTTGATTATCCATTAACGTAGTGCCCATCAGAAAAGCGATAAATATCAAATCGGATGAGAGAGAGAGAGAGAGAGAGAGAGAGAGAGAGAGAGAGAGAGAGAGAGAGAGCGGGGGGGGGGGGGGAGGGGAGATGGAGACAAGAGAAAGAGATATAGAAAGAGAGCAAAAGAAAAAGAGAGGGGAAAGTGATACTAAGGGAGTTTGAAGGGGAAATAATCCAGAAGAAAGAAACAAAGAAAATTTTTTATCAGGAAAGAAAGAAACACTGAGTGAAAGAACGATTATAGCAGGTGATTGCACGTAAATTGGGCACGCTTGTGTAGTTACTTGATGGAGGATACGCTGTGAATGTCATGAGCGATGTCGGACGGAAGTTCGACGCCTACGTTCGTCGTTCGCTAACGGAAGGAAAGATTGGCCACCTACTCCACCGTCCATGTAGGCAATATCACACCACAGACCCATATCAGGTTTTGTTTTGTTTTCGTTTCGTTCAAATGTTATTTGTACAACATATCTGAAAGAAAGAAATAGAGAATGCAATTTCAAAACAAACAAACAAACATATAAAAAAAAAAATAAGATCACAGGGAATCGCAAAATATGGATAGACGTGCAATGAAGAAAAAAAGAAAGATTTGTTGCATATCTTTATAGGTCGTCGCATTCAGCCCCGTATTTTTTAGCTGTGTGTGAGTTCTTTGCACGTTTACGTTCAGTAGTTTACCACTGCTTTCTGATCGACCGACGCCCATACCATTAATGAAAACCACCTCCAGGCGGTCTGCATCCTGATGGCCCTCAGCTGTGTTTCGAACGTTGTGTGTGGGATTGCGAATTCCTTTCGTAAGACCTTCGCCTCAGCGCCAGCGCAACAAAGAAAGGATGAATTAAAAACAGGGACATTTGAAAAAAAAAAATAAAAAATAAGAGACATTAATTTTAAAAGACGGGCGACATTAAGATAGAATCTAAAAGATGAAAAGTAAGCAAGTAAATCAAATGGAAATTGACATTAAAAGGAAATTAAATAAAAGTAAAACACTTGAACTATCGAAAGTCAGACAAATATGAATGAATGTAATAAATATTGAATGTAAATCATAACTGTCTACACAAGATGCACTCTAAGAAAGAAGCAATTCGTTGAGTAAACTAATTCCTTGTGTGAGGAGGTCGTTAGTTTGACACAGATGCATGGTCTACTCCATTACACACCCATAGCTCTGTTGATAAACGTTAGATATGTCTATATAATCAGGCACGATCCTCAAACAAAATCACCAGATCTCTCATTTTAAAATGTATAATCGTATTTCTTTCTATATTTACTCTACTTTATTACTCCTTTTGTTAAATATGTAAGCAAAGGAGAGCTTTGTATTTCTAAATGAGCATTGGGTATATGGCGCTAGACCCAGTTGTATACGGTAATCGGCAGTCGGTGGGTTATGTGATCTGTACCACACCGGCCGCCTGTACTTCCCAAAACGTTTCCTCGTACCTATTTAAGGCCAGGTTGAGCTTCCAGCCCAGGTTCATTGTAAACATCCGCCACACGTGGATTCGAACCAATAACCACAGGGCCGACAGGCGAGCGGCTAGTCAATGCCTTCCACAACTCATTTTGTACTCTTAGATAAAAGGAAAGCATAAGATTTCAGTTTTGTATATTTTCATAAAGGATACCCCAATCATCTACTAAAATCAAAGGCGCTATCTCGTAACACCAAAATCACAATATACAAAACACTGATCAGACCAGTTGTGCTGTATGGCTCTGAAACCTGGAGTACAACGAAAGGAGACGAAGCCTTGTTACAAACCTTTGAGAACAAAATTTTAAGACGCATCTTTGGACCCATTAGGGATACACAAAGTGGAGAGTGGAAAAGAAGAAGTAACAAAGACATGTATGATCTGTTTAAGTCCCCGCTAATCACTGGTATCATGAAAGCTAATAGACTACAATGGCTGGGGCATATAGAAAGAATGGAAGATAATAGGGAAACAAAACTCGCTACACTCAGGAAATAAATGACCGTAGACCCCGAGGTAGACCAAGAAGACGGTGGAGAGATAATACATGTACAGACCTACAAGCACTTGGAATCAACGACTGGCAAGAGAAGGTCCACCAGAGAGACGAATGGAGACGGATTGTATTTGCAGCAAAGAACCTCAATGGCTCGGAACGCTGAAGAAGAAGAAGAAGAAGAAGATACCCCAATCATACAGCTGTCATTTATGAAATGTATGCATACAATTCCTTTGAATATAAATATTATAGACGGGTTCTAACAATATCTGGGATACAGAAATGAACCTTATCGGGCCCGAGCATCTTCTCTTCAACTCTTAAGTCAATTTATGTCTTGTTCTCTTTGTAAGCTTACCATAAGTGAATATGTCACACAATTTTGTCCTTATATTCTGCACTGCGTAGACAATAGTTAATAAATAATTACAGTGCTGTTTTGGTGAATTGTTTAGGATCCATGTCTAGAAGGTCCTGTAGAACGACAATTCACACTCTGTGATTTAATAATAAGATTAAAACCTCCTTTTAAATACATGAAGTAATATGACGGGTAAGGTGCCAGAATGATGGTCAGTAGGACGTCGCCCTCCGTCAGCTTCTCATAAAAGTTTCTGCTATCTAATGTTATGACTACGTAGTCATATGGTCAATAAAAAATTGACTCTTCTAATGAATTTTGAAATCAGGACCACAGGGCGGCAGGCGATGATGCTAGCAACTGCGCTATTGATGTCCCCTCACGCTGTTCTGTGTGTGCCTGTTAATCGCTTGAGGCCCCTAACATAGATATTTGTGCTCATGATGGAGAGAGAGAGAGAGAGAGAGAGAGAGAGAGAGAGAGAGAGAGAGAGAGAGAGAGACAGACATACAGACAGACAGACAGACAGACAGACAGACAGACAGACAGACAGACAGACAGACAGACAGGCGGGCGGACGGACGGACAGACAGAGAGGACATAATATACACCCTACGTTAAATATATGCTGCGTCCTAAGAGACATTAAGAAAACAACGTGGGCGGAGACGTGGGTGTGGGTCAAGTGTTTAAAAAAAACGACGAGGTAGGAAATAGTGGAGCTAAATGAGAACAGGCGCCATTTTCTCCAATCTAAATCACGACGGGAAAAGTTAACACGAGCATAGAATGAGAAAGGAGAGTGAGAAAAGAAAGAGAGAGAGAGAGTGAGAGAGAGAAAGAGAGATATGGAAAGAGAGATAAAACGAGAGATGAAGAGCCAGATGGAGATAGTGAGAGAGAAAGAGTGTGAGAGAGAGAGTGAGAGAGAGAGAGAGAGAGAGAGAGAGAGAGAGAGAGAGAGAGAGAGAGAGAGAGAGAGAGAGAGAGAGAGGCTCGTGAAGTAAATCATCAACATGTGTCATGCCTTTCGAAGCAATTGATTCATGTTCCTTCGCAAAATATTTGTCTCGCATGCTCTCGATATATCCGACCACTGACTGTCTAGCTTGTCAAAGTTTCAATCTATCCAGTATCTTCTCCTCCTGCAGATCAATGTCTCTAATACCTCTCGTCTTTGCGAATGTCACAAATTTATCGAGACCCGCTCATCATAACGTGACTATCATTACGATGGCTATAGGAATCCTTGTAACATAAATAAATTACCTTAAGCTGTTGACAACAAGTCAGAGGAAACTACAGAAAATCATAGATGCAGTGTTGCAGAAAGTACCAAAACAAAAATGGACCTTAGTTTGAATAATAGAAAGACAGAAGTCATGGTGATATCAAAGAAACACATTACACCTAAATGAATAATTAGAGTAAATGACGTTTTTTTTGAGCAAGTGCAGAAATTTATATATCAAGGCACATGGATAACATCATTTTGAAGAGCATCACAGAGATAAAGAACAGAATAGGACAAGCAAACACTGCATTCAATCAAATGAAGTGCATTTTATACAATAGAGACATACAGAAAGCACTGGCAAACTGCGGAACATAAACTATCTTAGAAAATCAGAAACAGCCACAAAATGCTGGAATTGGCTACGTTATCCTGTAAAGTATATGTAACTTGCTGTTATCACATCAGATTCTTAGCATTATCCAAATAATCCACACATCCTTGGTCTCTGGTTTATGTGCAATCAGGTTATCCGATGTCCATGATTGACAGACATTCAACACTATGGACAGATTGTAACTTATTAAAATTCGTTTTCTGGCATTCATAGACAGGAATAATTTACTAGAATGTTCCATATCTTAGCCGGCTTGGTGGCAAAGGGGTTTCGAACGCATTTGTAATCCCATATACCAACGTTCGAAACACAGCTGCGGGCGATTTGGCAGCAGACCGCCTTGCGTTGGCTGTTTTTATGAAACGGTATGGGTGCTCGGTATCGATCAGAAAGCTATCGCAAGCAGCAAAAAATGCTGGTGTTGACTGCGAAGTCCTGTAAAGGATATGCAACTGACTTTTTTATCCTTAAGGATTCATGTCCTTGCGTTGATTGTTATTATTCAACAGAAATATTAAAATATAAAGTCGATATATATACATAATAACAAACACACACTCACTCACGCGCGCACGCACGCATATGTATATATATATGTGTGTGTATGTGTGTGTGTGTGTGTAGCTGTGTGTGTGAGAGATAGATAGATAGATAGATAGAGAGAGAGAGAGAGAGAGAGAGAGAGAGAGAGAGAGAGAGAGAGAGAGAGAGAGAGAGAGAGGTTGACCCACTTTCACTGGTTCGTGTATCTATAGTTGTTAAACCTTCAGACGAATCGTTTCACGTCATGGGAACACGTGAAGAATAAATACTCACAAGGGACAATCACGGCCACGGCGCCGGGTCTCACCGAGGAAAGTAATCTATCGCGGAAACAGCCAGTGCAATTTTATATCTTTACCTTTTCAAACACATAGCTGTGTCGTGAAGAAGGAGTGTGAGAGAAAGAAAGAGAGAGAGGGAGAGAGAGAGAGAGAGAGAGAGAGAGAGAGAGAGAGAGAGAGAGTGAGAGAGAGATAGAAAGAGAGAGAGAGAAACTTAGAGAGCGAGGAGGATAGAAAAGTTTACAGTAACAGTATTTTATCCAGTAAATTATTGTTTGGGTTGATGCACATATGTAATAGCATTCTTTCTTTCTTTCTTTCTTTCTTTCTTTCTTTCTTTCTTTCTTTCTTTCTTTCTTTCTTTCTTTCTTGTCTGTCTGTCTGTCTGTCTGTCTGTCTGTCTGTCTGTCTGTCTGTCTGTCTGTCTGTCTGTCTGTCTGTCTGTCTGTCTTGTATCGCTTTCTTGGTCAGAAAATGCGGACAGATCTGAAGCGAGTATTTTTACACGCAAGGTTATGTATATTACCATGATATGTAACCACCTAATCACCATCAAAACGTGTGTGGTCATACTTCGCCCTCTCACACGATCACCAGAGTAACCATCTAATCAGGAGAACACAATAACATTTATATTCTGGATTCTACAATATTAACAAGCACATTCACCCGGTGCTATCTAGGTGCTACTAGCATGATCTTCGTCAGACATAAGAACAAATCAAATCGCTATAGAATACACCTATAAGAGAAATTATAATGTGAATCAGGAAATTGTAAGTAACTAATATAATATAGCACCTCATAAAAATTAATACACACACCTGAAAACAACATATCTAGAGCGTACAGTTTCAGTATAACGGGTAACTCTAAAACAGACAGATAAATTCAACTGTGTGTATGTGGGCGTGGGCTGGGGGGGGGGGGGGGGGTTCAATGACAGCAATAGAAGGAACAAGTTACACAGAGATAACGTGCAGAATTGTCTAAACCAAGGGTGGGCAAACTTTTTGTGTGTACGGCCATATTGACGGATGTAAATCTATTGGGGGCCGCATATACATTATCCACTTTGTTTACAGCAACCTATCACAATAAGAAGTTATGAATTATTTATAGGTTGTTAAATAGTATAAATAACTACGTATTGCAGTATTATTTTACTTATACACTTATACATTATATTTTACTAATGTGTTAACAAGATTTTACAATTTTTTATTATTATAATGATTTTTTAAAATTATCTATCAATTAGACACAAACCGACTACATTGTCACTACGATTGTTGATTTCTAATGAGATGTATGTAACTGCTTGCAATTTTGACAATATTTTTTTAATTCTGGGGCAAGTTTACTTGTTGACATTCGGATAACAGCATGCAAGTTGCAGTCCGACAATAAAGATCTGTTCTTGGATGTGTTGATCTTCAAGCAAGAAAATGCTTGTCCGCAAATGTATGTTGATCCAAACAATAATAAAAGTTTAGCTGTAAAGCTTTTTTTTTTTTCTTTTAAAGTTGTGGAATGATTCTTCTGATAAAGATCCATAGAAATCCAGCAAACCTTCTGACTTAAATTTCTCTTTCAGATCATGATCTACTTGTAAATCAAGCAGCTCCAACTGTATGTCCTCTGTGGCTGTATCAGCTTCTACACTAAACGGGGAACTGAGAATATTGAACTGTGGCTCTAAGTTCTTGAAATCTTGGAATCTCCATCCAAATTCTTCAGTCAATGCATCTAGTTGGGCTTTATACTTTTCAGTCATTTCACCAGAAATGACTTGCTTGTTTGGGGAAGAATGAGAGTTTTGCTTGAAATGATTGTACATGTACATACTATTAATGTGCAAACACACCATTGCCCTGAAGATTGACATTGAATTCATTTAGCTTTTCTATAATTTCAATGGCAAACATAAAGTCTAACTTCCACTCTTTATTGACAATGTTAGTAATAAAGTCACATTTAATGCCCTTAATCTCTAGGAACATCTCTATGTCTTCTCTGGGGTCCCACACTAGCCTCAAAACCTTGCCGAGACTCAGCCATCGAACACTGGTGTGGTACAGGATATCGGAATGTTCAGTTTCCAAATCGTCAAGTAATGCCTTGAACTGTCTATGATTAAGTCCTCTTGATCTGATGAGGCTGATGATACTGACAACTGGGTCAATAGCATGCTTGATATTCAAAACTGTTTTACACAGACTTTCTTGATGGATCACACATTGAAGTGGTAATAATGTGTGGTTAGGATATTCTGCTTTAATCTTATCACTTATCAACATTACCAGACCTACATTTTTTTTCTAGTCAAAGCACGAGCTCCGTCAGTTGTAACACTTGCCATCTTGTTCCAAACCAACCCAGTTCTTTCAATACAGTTAGTAACTGCATTGAATATATCATGGCCTGTGGTTGTGTCTTTGAGTGACTCGGCACTCAATAACTCTTCAATTAGTTTGAAAGAAGTGTTTATTCCACGTATAAATATCAATCAGTGGGCAGTATCATGTACATCGGTACTCGCATCCAATGCAAGAGAGTACCACACAGATTGTTTACTTGTATCTTGAAGTTTATGCATCAAATTGTCACTTATTTTGTCAACACGTCTGATCACAGTTCTCCTTGATAAAGTAATGTTGTCAAATTTTTGTTGTTGTTGTTGTTTGTTTGTTTGTTCTGGACACAGAATGTTTGCTGCATCTAGCAAACATTCTTTGATGAACTCGCCATCAGAAAATGGATTGTTCTGTTTTACAATTAAGTGTGACAGCACAAGCCTAGCTTCTGTTGCAGTATCTTGAATTGAAGACAGTTTAGTGAAAACAGTTTGCTGTTTCTCCAAATTTTTCGCCAACTCCATGCATTTCCTTTCCCTCTCTTCGGTTGTTAAATTGAATCCGAAATTGGAATGTTTTGTTTGATAGTGTCTTTTTAAATTGTACTCCTTGAAGACAGCCACTGGCACACGACACAATAAGAAAAACTGATTTGCTACAAACTTTAATAAAACAGTACTTAGTTGTCTTTTCATTATTAAAAACACGTCATTCATCTTCAATCTTACGTTTTTAGTGACACTCATTGTTGCAATAAAATTCTAACAGTTAGAATATTACAAAACTGTAGAAAGGAAAGGAAACAAAATTTACTTCCGGCTGTGTGTGAAAATAAAATATACAGAAAACAAGGAGTAAACTCAGAATAAATTTAAGAAATATATCAAAACTACTACAACAAATAAATTAATTTGAACATTATAAATGTGGAAATAACTTATAACAGCAAAACATTTTAAATTTAATATTTTCTTGCAAAATAAATTATTTTATTCACCGGAGAAATATTTGTTTTTCATAAAATCATCCTTATTTAATTTTTACATATCAATAAATATTTCTCTATATTAAAATCGATAAACTCGCATTTTAGAATTACATAACGAAGGTCAATGATTGTTTACAAAAATAGAAAATTAGACATTTTTTTCAAAAATGTTAAAACAATCATAACGGTACATGAAATTCTGTAATATTCAAAAAATAACTGAAAAACGAAGTAAAAATTGTTATTTCTAAATGCCCTCGAGGGCCGCATAAAATCAGTTGTCGGGCCACATGCAGCCCGCGGGCCGTAGTTTGCCCACCCCTGGTCTAAACGATAGCATCATCTCATAAAATGAAGAACATGTCGTGGAGCAACGTCTTGTGCATGAAAATCAGGAAGCGAACGTTGAGACGAAACATAGTGCCTATACTATTGTAGGCCTATCAATTATAAACCATGAATACCAAGACTGATAGAAAAACAAAGACAGTTAATTGGTTATATCGGGCAAGACATTCATCATATTTTAGTCACGTGATGAACAAACAAACAAAACACCCACACGACAGTCAATTACCTACTTCATTCAAAACACAAAATTCTCAACAAATGGTGGGCACGCAGTAAAAAAAACACAAGACTTTTAAATGACCTAAATCAGGCAATACATTAATCATATTTTAGTCACGTAGCGAGAAAACACAAGACAATTAACTATTGCCGTCTGAAAATACATTGATCGTATTTTGGTCACGTAGTGAGAAAACACAGGACAGTTAATTACCTACATCTGTCAATATATTCATTGTATTTTGTCAGGTAGTGAGAAAACCCAAGGCAGTCACATACATCAGAAAATTCATACATCGTATTTTGGTGACCGTCTGAGAAAATACAAGCCATTTAATTACCTACATCAGGCAAGGCATCCGTTGTATTTTGGTCACGTAGTGAGAACACAAGACAGTTAATTGACTTCACCAGGCAAGACAATTAGCACATGTTATTTACGTTACAAGAAAGACAGTTAATTACCTATACGAGGGAACATATTGACCATATTGTGGTCACGCTGTGATAGAAAATTCACATAAGACAGTTAATTACTTACATCCGAACTACACATCCATCATACTTTGGTCAGGTTATAAAATGTACTTTGTGACAACCGGCAAGAGTAAGGATGTTTGTTATAGGCAGCGGCTGACAATGTTAGATGTGTTGGTAGAGTGGTGACACGGAACGTGGTCAGCAGACAGAGGACAGCTGTTTATAAAGGGACATGATAGCCTGTTCCATCCAAAATTACGAAAATGTAAGCATTGATGTGGCATTAAATAATACGGATGTAAATAAATGCTTATGTGAGTATACTATAGGAAAAATATACATTTATGTATATACTATAATTATATACAATTATGTCCACAAAAGGGCAATAATGAACACGTATGCCTTATGATTTAGCAACATTCAATAGAATTATAAAAAGTGGGACATAACATCAGTAATACAAGATATGCATATAATACAGCATTGATTGCAAACAACAAATGCGATTTGCAACACTTAGTAAATGTAGTTATTGTACACAATGAAAAAATAGTCTTACAATTACATTGAAAGAAGAAAAAAAAAAGAGATAATGGTCGTCTCCAAGGAAATAAAAATATCACAATGTAATATACGGGTAAATAGTAGTAGTAGGCTCTTTCAGTCCTGAAGGACTATAGAGTTGTGCCGCTGGGGAGGTATCGGGTAAATGGGTATATTCTTAAACACGCGAATCGGTACAACTATCTCGGAACAGTTGTAACATTTGATTGCTGGTTCATTGAAGAGATTAGAATAAGAATTAATCTTTAGCAAGATGAAAACATGCTGACCAGTAAAATGATATCAATTGCAGCTAGAACAAGAGTATTGTAGTGTCACGTAGAACCTATACTAGCATGTGGATGTGAAACGTGGACAATGAGCAGACAAGCTGAGAAACATTTAAAATACACAGAATAAAACGTATGGACAGAAAAACCAGTGAACAAGCCCTAAAAATGAAAATCTTAAATTAATTAGAGAAATTGTACAATGATGGTCAATGGATGGTCCATAATGTGTATCTGTCTACTCTATCGAAAGCCTTTTTCCTGATCTACAAACAAAATATTCTGCTTGTCACTATATTCGATGTTTTTTTTTTTTTTTCACATATTGTCTGATTGCACTATTTAAAGTTAGACAAATATGTGAAAAAGCCATCGAATATAGTGACCACCAGAATATTGTGTTTGTAGATCAGGAAAAATATTTCGATAGAGTAGACAGATACAAATTATGGACCATTCTTAAAGACTACGGGATACAAGGACAAATGCTAGAAAACATCATGGCCATGTACCACTCGATCCGAAGTTCAGTAAGAACACAAGAAGGTATATCAGATATGTTTACAGTCAATACAGGAGTGAGACAGAGATGTGTGCTTTCTCATCTGATATTTAATATCTACATAGACAGAATATCGAAAGAAGCAAGTCTTGACAGAACAGATTCAGAAAATTTAGAACTCTTTACTTCAGATGAAACAACTGATCCATAGGAAATAAATGAACTTCTATTTGCAGACGATCAGTGCCTGTTTTATAGCGACGAGGGCAGATTGCAAAATCATATTAATAATCCGAGTTCAACACGCAGCAAATACAATATGAGTATAAATACAGCCCAAACCGAAGTAATGCCAGTTAGCAGATCGCCAGGTCCACTTAGTATTCAGATAAATATCACATCTCTGAAACAAGTTAAAGAGTTCAAATATCATGGAAGTATGATCACAGAAGATGGCAGATTGGGCAGAGAAATCGAAATCAGATGTCATAAAGCTAGTGCAATTACATATCAACTACCACCCATACTTAAACGTCCAAATATACCCATGTCTGCAAAACGACAGATAATAAAGAACATATTTATATCAACCCTATGCTACCAATCTCAAACTTGGACTTTATCCAAATCACACTTTCGTAAAATCAACACCTGTGAGATGCTTGCTTGCTTGCTTGTATTCGCTGGCTATGAACTCCAGCGTGAAGTCCTGTATGTCGGATGAAGACATCCTGTTGTCCAACATCAGCGTGGTGTCATACCGGACCTGAGGTTTGCGTGAGTATCCGTTGTCCCATGTCTGGCTTATTGGTATGCAGACTGGTGGTACCTCGCCGTACAGGCAGACACTCTCCAACTTCGGAGGAATCCACGATCATAGTGAATTTAGCAAGGACCCCGAAGGGACCTGTTGCCCAGGACGCTCGACGAGGACGCGTCAATAGGTCTTAGCCAGTATAGAACCCAGCCCTGGTGCCTTAGAAACACCTCTGCGTCCCATCTGTGAGATGAAATGCCTGAGGAGAGCTGCCAACTTAACAATCCGAGACCGAGTTCGAAATATTGTTATCAGACAGACTGTGGGATCAACACCTTGTGTCACATTTATTGACAGACAGAAGATTAAGTGGTTTGGCCATGTCGTTAGAATGCAACACCATCAACTACCATCACTGGCCCTACCTCAAAGATCATTACGACGATACCAACAGGACGCCCAAGAAGGAAATGGATTGACAGCAACAAACACATTGTACAGTCACACCGAATCCAGTGCCCCCCATCGGGCGCTGGAGCGCAAATTATTAATCCCCGCGACGCTTGACGACAGAAGTGGAAGATGATGATGATACATTGCTATCCAAGATTTTAAAACACGTTATGAGAAGAAATAAAGTAGAAAACTTAGTGACAACTGACAAGATTCAGGGGTAAGGAACAAGCAAGAGGCAGAACGATTAATATCATGATGGCTTGGTCACATGGCATAATCGAGACAAGAATATAGAGATGATCAACGACTCTGGTGATCGTGTGAGATGGCAAACCATGACCGCCCAAACTTATCGGCATGGCACTTAATGATGATGATGATGATGACAGAAAAACACATCTAAACAATAACATTAGAACTGTCAAAGTGTGCACCAACATGTTCTTAAAATTGTCGCTCTGTTTAAAAAAAAACAACCTAAAATTCATGTAGCCTGTGTTTTCTAATATTATAAGATCAATATCATGTCTGTTATTGGCTCCTCCCGATATGATTATTTTCTGATCTTACTGTAATCACATTTACAATATACATATTTTTAGAAGCATCCTTTTGCTTGTTCAGGATGTTTCTGAATGATATTGCTTTCTGTTGAACACTGTCTGGTAGCTATAATGACAAATGGCCGAACGACTGCACGTGCTGTATTTAATGACGTATACCTCAAATATTACGTCAATTTGTTTTCTGCTGTCATATTTTTAATCTGGTCTTTCCGCGTTACATACCCGCTTCTCACTGACATTTTCCCTGCTGCTGTAATTATTCCTGTTAACTTTGTTTTTAAAGGCCGAGTCTGACACTGAAGGCATAAGAGGAAACGGAAAATTGTCCAACAATGTCCTTTTCATTTCTAATGCATCATGCTTGTTCTGCAATATTGTAAAATTTAGCCTTTAATACGTTGGCTTACTTTATTTTATGAGTGTTCAGTTTCAGTATTTTTATACTTCTTATGCATGTGAAATATATTATTTCTAATGCACCATTCGTTCTGAAATATTGTAATATCTATCCGTCAATAATATGGCTTACTTTATTGCATCTGTGTTCAACGTTCAATTTCAGCATTTTTATACTGTCTGGGTATATGAAACCCTTTGCTTGCGTCGTTAATTCTTGATCGCCAGAATGAATCTCTGTTTGTAATCTTCTCTTGCGATTGTCGTGACGTCTGCTTCTGCAATGTCAGTATTTATTAGTGGCTGTTATAACAGTGTCTGCTCAGTTGTAGCGACTCTTGTGAAGCTGCTATTAGTTTTTGTGATCAACAAAAGGAGTTCACTAGCGCTGGTGCTGTTGTTGATGTTGGTAACTTTGCATAACCTATGTAGTTAGTAAACCTGCTGAGAGCGAAACTGCCGAACACAGATTTGATGACATCCGCTGTAGAAAACAATGGTAAAGGATCTTTTTAAGCGTTTTACTAGCCTAGAACATGTGATAGACCATTATTTTATATAGAACAATGGGAACTCTATGAGAGATGTGATCAGTTTGCCACCGGCCTCCTTTACTTCCCAGGATGTACGGGGTACCAGGGAAGCCTTGGATACATTTAGCAACGTTCTGTAAATTTTCCAACTGTACAATGGCTAGTACCATAAAAGATCTTGCACAAGTGTGGAAGGATCTTAAACTAACTGGGATGTGCCATAAAAGAGTTTTCTATTAACACGACGGGACGTTTTTGTCATAAAGACTGATTATTTTAGATTGATGTGTCCGATAGTTGTGTTATCGCTGCAAGTTCTGTTTAGTCTAAATAACATCTTCGATTCTTTAAGATGTGATTCAATGAAGGAACGTAATCATTTCTCTAAGGACCGATGAATATAAATGTGGGACTGGCAACATGTCAGCTACAGAACAGAGAAGCCTAGTTTGGCCTAAACGTGCTCAGTTTGAAGACAAATTGTGGCGAACTGAATAACGTAGTCACAGATGGCACGATTTATTGTCTGGTATATTTCGCTGCATCTCGTCAGGTATATACTGAAGAAATCACACTACATAAACTAAAATAATTAGAAAAGTTCTTCAAACTTAAATATACAACACAAATATTTATGCAGTAATTGGAATTGTCTACAACGGTAATTTTAATTTAAAAATTATGGAGATGTAAAGAAATGTGAGCTGACTGCTGCTTTCTCTGGGTTTATTCATACTGATGTCTGGAGGTGTAAGAAGAAGAAGAAGAAGAAGAAGAAGAAGAAGAAGAAGAAGAAGGAAGAAGATGGAGGAGGAGGAAGAAGAGGAGGGAGAGGCGGGGGAGGAGGAGGAGAAGTTCTCTAATATTTTACAGAAGCCACAGTTCTTTATATATTGTGAAAATACATTTACTGTATTTCTTTTCCAGACGACGTTAAATAGTGCATTTCTGCAACCTGCTGGCGCATCTCATTTAACTCAAACTAGAGCTTGGAGCTAAGCTATTTCTGCTTTGCTTGCTGCTTAACTGAATCCAGTAAGGTATGTAATATGATTCTAGTGTCTTGTTAGTCACAATGGTTGTACATGTCTGGTCTCTGGATGTATTATATTTATTTCTAATTCTGTTGCGATATTTACGTTGGCATTCTGTATTTTTTGTCTGTTTCAGTTAACATGGGGGACAATTTTATTGAACTACACTTTTCATTTGTTCACGAATGATATTACTCTATTTCTTTACAATTTTAAGCATCTATCTATTGCTGTAGACCGGCGTGGCCGAAGAGATGGGCCCTCTAGCTCTTAAACTTTCGGTAGGCTGATGACGGGGTAGCAGGATCGTTTCTTGCACACGTCAGTTTAGATTTCATCGTTAATTTCTCGGTTTAGAAAGCGACGACAAACCATTGACAGTAATATTGCCTAGAAGATCAACTTGGGGTTGGGGTTGATTGCATCGTACAAGCAATTTTTAAATTTGTTTCTATAATGCATTTCTGTTTCTCGTGGATTTGATATTTAGTTGAAGTTTCTTGTTGCTATTTTGCAAACTCAGGTAACGCTGTCTCCATATTATTGCAATTTTCGTTTTTGTGTTTTTATGCCTGCAGTTGAATATGTTCCTGCTAATCTATATAGAAATAATATAAAGTAACACAAAGTAGTGCAGTTTTACAGAACAGAGTTACGACACATACAGGACGTTGTGTCGACTAGCCTTCATCAGTAAACAAATACATCCACGAAACATAGCATAAAGTACAGGAAAAGATCCTCCGATGACTACATTAAGGCATAATGATTGGATTAGAAGAATAAAAAGATGAAAAAATTAGAGCAAAGAAGAGAAAATGAAAATATGAAACAAAAATGTTGTTACTTATCTCAGAGCCGCAAGAATATTCAGCATCTTTCCAATTAGAAACACCCCCGTCTATACAAGTTGCTCCCTGTGATTCAAGTCACACAATGAGCACAATATTGCATTAATCATTTTGGGCATCTTCCCAGCTATATAATTTGTGCACTGTGATGGCTGGATAGTCATCTATATAGAAGTGAGTCTAACAGCCATGTACAGAATAGGTGAATGTTTGTGGCAGCCCTAGATCAGAGCAATATCTAAGGGTAGTGCATTTTTAGAATTTCCCTTTATGATATGATTTGCCAGTTTGCGCGTATTGCACTTGCTCTCTCCTTTCGCTTGGGCGATTGATGGCTTTTCTACAAGAAGTTAAAAAGTTAATGTACATTTGTGGACAACATTGAAACAATCTTTCATCTCATCCGATTTGTCAGAGAACCACACATCTACAATATTGCAGAAAATGCGAGGAATAAAATTACTGTTCAAAGCCCGAAAGAACAAAGGCTCTCCATCTTAGGCTAATATCCTATATTCATTCATTCATTCATTCATTCATTCATTCATTCATTCATTCATTCATTCATTCATTCATTCATTCATTCAGTAGCATGTCCTTTGGAGAACCTCGTTCCCATAACAACCTTCCAGAAAACGTCTCGGACATAAGCAAGATGTCCAGCGTCCGATACACCCATCTGGAGATCATCCGCCACATCCTGTACCCATTTTCTCTTTGGCTTTCCTCTTTCTCTCTTCCCGGGCGTAAACTCCTGCATTATTGTTCTCTCCAAACTGTCAAGAGATTTCAAGTGACCAAAATATTTCAATTGTTGTTGTTTTATCGTCTTTAGTAGCCAACCTTCTTCAATATTCAACTCTTGTCGTATGGATGCATTTGTTCTTTTCTGTATCCAAGATATTCTTTGAACCCGTCTATAAGATGTATATTCAAAGACAGTACGTTAAGCTATGGAAGCAGGTGGTGGGTGGAGTGTAAGAGAGGCGGACAGATTGTTGTTGGTTATGGTCTGTACTCTGCGGCGATAGGCAAATTATCCATCAGAAGAGACAACCACCGACTAGTACAGTCACTACCCAGAAGGAAAGCAACGGCAGACTGGCTTCTGCAAAACTTGCCAAGAAACCCTAACAATCACGATCATCCTATATACACACAGAAAACTCCATACGAGAGATGAAACATAGAAGAAGACCGTGTAATTTCTAGAAATGCCAGAAGAGACTGAATAATTAAGAAAGTAAGAAAGTCTCTGAGGCATCTCTAAATCTCAGAAAAAATATAAAGTGTTAAAAATGAAGATAGCATATTATAACCTTCACACTCTAGGGCGAAAGATGAACGATCCGGGATGAATAAATAAATGGATGAATGAATGCTATCAGTGGTTGTCGGAATAATAACACAATTCACGTTTGCGTATGTCCGTTTTGGGGATTTTTTGAATTGTTTATGTGAAGATAAGGGGATTTCAAAATACAACGACTGTCGATCATGAAACATCCTTAGTTGTCTACTGATGCAGCGCCTGCCACATTACCCTTGCGACAGAGAATTAATTTAGACATGCAAGAGAAACCAGAGACCTGGTTCTCAGTCTCCTTCCAGACAAGATAAGAACAAATTAGATTTGTGTGCACTTTCTAACGTACGAGCATCGCGGGAAATTACCAAAACCAATGACGAAACGAAGCGTAAAAGAGGCAGAAAATGGGATCACGTTTTTGCATGTATTAGTACTAGGGAAGATACTAAAAAGTAACGATTGATAATGGAAAATGATCAGAGAAAGCTGACATGATATGATAAGATTAATTCTTTCTCTATTTTTCCCTTCGTGATGTCTTTTCACTTGACGTCATTTCCTTATGTATTATATGTGCATGTGCTTGTCGTTTTTTCAAGCATGATCAACACATACCTGTTTGTTCCATTTTTACATTAACTCTTTCTCTGCCGAGCAAGTTGTTACTTTCGAAGTTTAGTGTTGTCGTAGCCGAGTGGTTTTACCCATTAGCGCTTACATTGTCTCTTGGTTCACTCCACAGACCACAGTCATCTTGATTTAAATGTTTTCTTCTTGTTCTTGACTTGTGGACGTCAGTTACAAGTACCTCAGAAGTCGGAGTATTTTCACTTGTTGGCGGGGTACACTTGTAACAGATAAAGTTATCCCCCAGGCAAAATCAGTGCATTGCACTCACTAGTAGTAGCACGTGTGTAGAGAACATTCGAGTTCAAAACGAACGCAACAAAAGAGTTTACTACTCTAAGTGTGCACATTTAACATCACTCGGCGGCTGGAAATCCAAAAGAGTTTACTACTCTAAGTGTGCACGTTTAGCATCACTCGGCGGCTGGAAATCCAAAAGGGTTTACTACTCTAAGTGTGCACGTTTAACATCACACAGCGGCTGGAAATACAAAAGAGTTTACTACTCTAAGTGTGCACGTTTAACATCACTCGGCGGCTGGAAATACAAAAGAGTTTACTACTCTAAGTGTGCACGTTTAACATCACTCGGCGGCTGGAAATACAAAAGAGTTTACTACTCTAAGTGTGCACGTTTAACATCACTCGGCGGCTGGAAATACAAAAGAGTTTACTACTCTAAGTGTGCACGTTTAACATCACTCGGCGGCTGGAAATACAAAAGAGTTTACTACTCAAAGTGTGCACGTTTAACATCACTCGGCGGCTGGAAATACAAAAGAGTTTACTACTCAAAGTGTGCACGTTTAACATCACTCGGCGGCTGGAAATACAAAAGAGCGAAAAATTAGCTGCTATCTAGTGCAGATGTGGATTAGAAAACCTACACAGATATAAGCAAAATTTATTCTTCTTCATGAGGTCAGCATGGCCGAATGGATCAGAGCGTTTTTCTTAAGCATCCGTTGTGCTAATGTCGTGCTAGTGAGTTCAACCCCTACACCGGACATTTGGACTAAAATGTTGACTTCTCATCCTTGACTTGGGGATGTAAAATAAAAGTACCTCTGAAGTCTCAGTTGGTTCGCCGGATGGCGAGGAACACTGGTAATAGGGAAAGCTAATCCACACACAAATATCAGCTCAATGCACTAGAAGTAGTGCCACGTCTATGGTCGACGCTTGAGTTCAAAGGGAACTAGTGCAAAAATAACATAAAACCTTCTTCTTTGTTCCTCTTTCGGGGGGAGTACATTACAGCTAGTTATGAACGCGCATGGCAGTGTGTCAGGCATCAACTTACATGTGTATATGGTTTGCTTCCTCTACTAAATCATTTCAAGGTAACGGCTCTATCTATCAGTGGGCAGGCTTTCTTTCCTAACAATTGTACCAGGGCAGGGGTCTTATATTTAAAGCATGTGCGAATCTTGTACACACTTATCCGGAAACTCGCAGATGCTTCGGCATGCGTGCACTGTGCTGAGATATTTCTTGTATCATCTATAGGAGGAGACAGTTGCACTTATGGAGATATCTGTGTGCAGTGAAAGTGATTGTCAAATAAAACTAATAAGTGAATTTAAAGCGGCAAATGCAGTAGACACTGTTAACATAATAATTAACATATCTATCGGGTTATTGTAAAGTCTCACTACACTTTGTATGTAGAATAAATTTGACAAATGAAGTACACGATGTCATAAAAGATGTGTTCCACAGTCCATCGTTAAGAAATATGTAGCGAATGGCTGTCGTCTGCTGGTGTAATTCTTAGCACTCCAAACAGAATGGTGTTATTAACGGAAGAACGTTTTTTTTCAGATTTGTTTGCATACAAAGTGTAGAGAGACTTTACAAACACTCTGTACTTACATAGTTAAGTTAGTTGCATGTCTTATATGGGACGATGTACTCACCATGAACATTTCGTTAGCTGTTTGTGTTTGATTAGGCAATGTTTACTTACAGTAGTTTGTCATTGCTTTCTCAACGGCCAACGCCTCATACCAGCTAATAATCTAACTTGCCAGACATGTCTTAGCTGGGGCTTAAAGTTAAACTAGGCAGCACGAAGACCAAACTGACCCGTGGCAGGAACTGAAGAAACCCAGACAGAGAAGATTTGCGTGACATGGACAGAATTAAGATAGACAGCACGGATTGCAAGCAGATGTTGTAATCGTGTTGATAAGGGTGAATGCAAAGTATCGACATTCTCAAAGGTTTTTGTCTTATCCTACTGTCTTGTCAGCGCACCTTATGGAACAGAGTGCAAATTAAAATATGACTCCCTGCATACTTGAAATAAACAAACACGCACGCAAGCAAACACAC
The DNA here is from genome assembly GCA_014155875.1 of Cepaea nemoralis. NCBI lineage: Eukaryota > Metazoa > Mollusca > Gastropoda > Stylommatophora > Helicidae > Cepaea > Cepaea nemoralis. The sequence goes on along the minus strand of JACEFZ010021124.1, from coordinate 14,941 downwards.
ACACGTTCGCGCTCTCACACATACACACACACACACACACACACATACACACACACATACTTCCAAATCATATGCAGCTGATTCCAAACCCTTTATTCGGGTTGTCGGAGAATTGGGCAACAAGTTCACTGACCCTAAGTACCGGCGCCGGTTAGATGGATCAGAACTTACTGAAATTGCAGTAGTAAATTTGGGATTACAAAATGGCAATCTCTATGTGTAAGTAGTAATACATGTACATTTTCCACCAAATTTGAGTATCTGACACTACTTATTTCTCTATTTTCTTTTCTTATATGAGCTTAGTACGCTAAATGTGCCGACAAACCGATGACGCCACAAACCATATCCACAAAAACAATAATTGAGAGGGTCAGATAAACACTGTATGACCAATGATATATTTTCAAAAGTGGCGGTGTATTTAAAAATGTGTGCGTGGCTAAGTGTGCTACGCTAGGTAGGTATAAACAATTCATCATACATTATTGTTTTGACGATGTATTTGAAAAGTTACCGTTATTGATTTGTTGTTGTTGAGGGGGAGGGGGGTTATTGGTTTTGTTTGCTCGTGGTTTTATTTGACCAAAAAATGTTTAGTTTCAACCAATTTTTTTCTTCTGTGGGGCTAGAGAGGGTTGTATTATTCCTTTCTTTGGGCATTGTAGGAACGATTAGTATATAAAAGACAATCAAAACCTTGGCGGGTATTATAATTTTCTCTGTGTGTGATTTATGAATGTTTTAGTTTATAAACATCAGCATATCGAAGTATATGTGAACAACGCGTGAAAAAGCAAGACTGTATCAAGAAACGCTGCAGCGTTATTTGAATCTGACCGATCAGTACAGACACAACTCCCTAGATTTAGTGGATATTAAACCATCACTCCAAACTATCGAGATACAGGTCTCAACACCTGTTCAAAAAGCTGAAGTCATGAAAACAATTTCTGCAGTCGTCACATACTAAGACGTTAACCGACGAACCCAACATTGTTGTGCAGCATAAAGAGACAAAGGAAGAAAAGTAAAATACCCACGCTCAGATGGGAAAGATGGCCCTGCGAATGACGACAAAGTTAAGAAAACAATACTACCACCCAAGTTAACAGGAGGTGTTGGGCGAGCCGTGGGTGTACAGCGCCACACCAAACTTGGCGCTAGAATAACAGAGGACTGGTTACGTCATCATGATACTTTCACCATGCATCGTCATCGACGAACTACCATAACAGGTAGTATAAATCAACAGTGTCAGGCGGACTTGATAGACATGAGACATTTACGAAATGACGGGATGGTGTATCGACGCGTTCAGTAAATATGAGTGGCGATCCCCATGAAAACCAAAGCTGGGAAGGCTTTATTGGAGGCAGTAAGTAACAGTTTTGCTACACGCAATCCGATAAATTGTTAGAGAGACAAAAATTCGGAATTCTTCAACAAAACATTCTTAAATTTTCTTAAAGAAGAATGTTTCCATTTTGTTTTCACTACGGAAAATGAGGAATTGACAGCCGCCATAGTGGAAAGGTTCAACCTGACATTAAAAGAAAAAAAAATGTAGCATTACTATACCAAAACCAACAAACTTCGATACATTGACGTGATGGGTCGATTGATCCGAAACTGCAATGGTTCGTATCACAGAAGTACTAGGATTGCGCAAGTGCACGTTGAAGTGGTATAGAATACGCTGTACAATAAGACAGACGAATACATCATTACTATGTAATGAGAATTCAGACCGATGGTTCTTTGCTCTTTATTTTTTTTCCGAATAGGTTCTGTACAATATACATAACACTGATGTTCAGATGGTGACTACTGTTCGTAAATATTCTGGTAACTCTGTAATCTGTCTCGGACATTAGATCATATATGACCACTATGCGTCGCCTATCCCCCGTCACCTTTCTATATCAGGAAGGCCTTCAATAAATTTGACACCCATCATAGTTGTGTAAATTTGCTGCCATTCCCCATAACGCCACATATCCTACTCTGGGGTGGGGACGATTATATCTAGGAGATGGGACAAAAAGTGGCTCACAAAGAAGGTATTATTGCTACCGGTTGAGCCAGCGGTATGCGCCGAGAATGGAGTTTCCACCTAAGATCCATCACTACCAATGACAAAACACCTATCCATGACTCTTGTTTTAACTTCATCTCTCTCTCTCTCTCTGTCTCTCTGTCTGTCTGTCTGTCTGTCTGTCTCTCTCTCTCTCTCTCTCTCTCTCTCTCTCTCTCTCTCTCTCTCTCTCTCTCTTACAGCCATGAAACCTTTCCAGTACTTTAGTATAAAGTATATTAGATTAGATTCATTCAATGTCTCTAACTTAACACTGAACACAGAAGAGAAACTGAATAAAACAAGGAAGATGACAAAAGAGATGAGAGATCCTCAAAATGGAGAATCGCAGACATAGAAGAAAAGAAAACACGACGGAATACCACCACAAGACTTACTAAAAGCATTAAGAAGCAGCCATAAGGCTTCCTAATCAACCTTCCTGACCAACACATAAGACAGGAGCACATTATACTAGCAGATTACCGAAATTATACACCACCTACATGAAAGCCGTACAAGAAAATAAACACTTGTTACAACTCAGGTTTAAAAGACGACAGCTACTAATACCGTTACTAATACTACTACCAACGAACTAAAGTATGCTGATAATGTTTATAAACTAAAACATTAATAAATTACGCTCACAGAAAAACAATAACATCCTCCAACATTATGGTAATGTTGTTTATACACTAATAGTATCTACAACACCCCACCCCACACCCCCACCCCCACCCCCACCTCCTACCTCAAAAAGGACTAATACAACCTTATCTACGAGCACAGAAAAAAAATAGCCGAAACTAAACATTTTTGTTTTCAAATAAAACCACGCCCAAACAAAAGCAATAATACCCGCAAACAACAAACAAATCGATAACCACCAATTTTCAAATCAATCAATCAATCATGTGCCATGCCGGAAAGCGTGGGCGGTCATGACTCGCCATTTCACTCGATCACCAGTGTCGTGGATCAGCTCAGTGTTCCTGTCTCGTCCATGCCATGTGGCGAAGCCATCCAGGTATTTTCCTCTCGGTCTGCCTCTTGGTCTGTTCCCCTCGATCTTGCCAGTTGTCACTAAGTTCTCCAATCCATTTCTTCTCATAACATGTCCAAAAAATTTTGACTGTCTACGTCTAATTTCTCTAATCAGTTTACGATGTTCATTTGTCTCCTGTAGTACTTGGTCATTGGTTTTTCTGTCTGTCCATGGTATTCTTTGCATTGTCCTCAGAAACCACATTTCTGCAGCCATCAGATGCTTTTCAGCTTGACTGCTCATTGTCCAAGTTTCACATCCATACAAAAGAACAGGCTCTATGTATCCCCTCAACACTCTTTTTCTCGTTTCAATTGACATCTTCTTATTGGTCAGAATGTTTTTCATCTTGCTAAAGGCTACTTTCGCCATGGCGAATACACTGCCAAAAACAATGAAGAATGAGGATGTTTATACCTACAAGGATAATAAGCCACTCCCACATTTTCAAATACACTGCCACATTTAAAAATAAGTAGATTGGTCATTCATTGTTTATACACTCTCAATTATTGATTTTTTGGGTTGGTTTTGTGACGTTATCGGTACATCGTCACAGTTAGCTTACTAGGCTCAAATAAGGAAAACCAATATCGATTTTTGAGGGTCAAATCCTCAAATTCGGTGGCAAAGATACATCTACAACTATATATATATCTGTGGCTAAGGGCTTGCGAACGTGGTTTGTGAGCCCGTATACCCGGGTTCGAAACACGGCGCTGCTGATTTTTTCGAAAAAGGTATAAGGGCCGGTCGTTCAGAAAGCAGTGGCAAACTACTGAACGTAACACTTGCCTAGTACATCAACAGCAGCTGAAAATGCTGGTGTTGAATGCAACGTCCCGTAAGGGATACGCAACAAATTTATATATATATATATATATATATATATATATATATATATATATATATATATATATATATATATATACGTAAGTAAAACGTAAAGACCCCTTTAACAGATCTTAAAGCGTACTTGGTACATGGTGCTAGTCATATAGTTTAATAGACCATTTGACACTCTAAGAGTGATGTGGTCGTGTCAAGCCGGCTGCCTTTACTATCTGAGACATGTCCTGGTATCAATTTGAGGCCTGGGAGCCGTGGTTCTGTAATGGCTAGACTCTTGTTTGCCGGCTTGGTGGTTGTTGAATCGAGTTCGCTTCGATGTGGAAGTTTGACAATTACATCGACTCACAGGCTAACCCAGCCTAAAATGGAAGAAATAAATGTCTTGAAAAGTGAAGGTGGCCGGACTGCTACTGACAAAATCACACCTTGAATGCCGAATGATTGATAAATATATGCGCCTAGCACCATATGCCTGATACACATTACAGTACGAACAAAGGGCTCTTTGCTTTTTTCACTTACATTTGACGCTTGGTCACATGGAAGTCAAGCTTAATTTAAAAACCCCGCCTAGATGCTAATTCGAAACAATGATCGCTAGGATACAATATGTAATGGACTCTGTGGAAACTACGACAAGAAGTGCAACTTGTAGATATATGTCAACAACATTTATTATGGTTATGATGCTGTCATGAAAGGATATAACTACATACTACGAGTATTTTAGTTAGTTAGTTGCATGTTCATTACATGACGTCTCAGACAACCGCAGCATTTTTTTCGCTGTTTGTGATTTCTTCTCAAATTTACGTTTAGTATTCTGCCATTGTATGAAAACCAAGGCAAAGAGTCTGCTAGCAAATCGACGGCAGCTGTGCTTCGAGCGCGATATGCGGGATTACAAATTGCGCCCGTAACCCCTTCGCCACAGAGAGCGGTACATTAATACAAAGATTGTGCAAAGTTCACAAACAGGTTTCAGGCTGATTAGAATGTAAGAAGAGTTGACGCTATTATTAAAGCACGGATATCACACAAATGTGCAATTAAAGCCAATGGCTTTGGAAAGTGCTTCACTCTTATATCTGTGTGCATGGATGACGTCAAGAGAAAGTATTACCATAAAAATAAAGAACAAAATACATGAAACAAAAAACGACATTTTATTAAATGGAGAACATATAAAACAATTGTTTGTTATTGATCATCATCATCATCATCATCATCATCATCATCATCATCATCATCATCATCATCATCATCATCATCATCATCATCATCATCATCATTGTGTAGCAACTCCTTTGTAGAACACCCCTATCCTCACAACCCGTCGGAAAGCTTCTCGATCCTTCGCCAGTTCCCTTGCCTCAAATCACTTTCAAGTCCAGGATGTCATCAAAGTTATATACCCCCACCGCTCGTCATGTTGGGCGACCTCTGCCTCTTTCCCCAATAAACTTTGCGTCCCATTACTGTTCTGTCAAAAGAACTATGGCGTCAAATATGGCAATTTATTTCAGTTTCCGTGACTAATTGGTGAATTGGAAACAGTTTTCTTCGATGTTCAAATCTTGTGTGATCGGTTACTTTCATAATGGAACTATAAGTTAGAAAATTATTTCGTACGTGTCATAAAGACCCAACTTAACGCACGGCTGTGGATCCTTTATAATTGAGCACGTAGTTGTGAACTATGGACAACTTCAATCTATAGCTCTGATTGCTGGACAATTTCAAATAACGGCTGTGAATTCTCGGGAGTGTCAACATATTGTCCCTCATACTAGATCATTTCAACATACGGATGCATCTCTGACAATGTCAATAATTGCTTGTGAATCCTGGACATTTAAAACAGATGGCTATGCACCCTTAATAATGTCAACATATGGATTTCAATCATGGACAGTTTCAACACACGGCTAAACATTTTGGACAATTGGTAAATTAGCGATAAAATCCCTTATACTGCGAAGAATGATTTGCAGAAAGAGAGATAGAGGAAGACAGTGGGATAAGATTCTTGAGTCTTGTGCAATGGCTCGGAACGGAGTCAACACACGAACTGATCGATGCCATAGGAGATCGCAATTTATGGAGAGGCATGATCGCCCACGCAAGCTGTCAAGGCACTGGATGATGATGATGTTACTACGAAGATGACATTTTACAGAATAATGTTAAAAATGCAGCCAAAACTACAAATATAACGCTTATTAAACGTCGCCGTAACACATTGGAAACTAATGAAACAAGTGACAAGAGGATAGTCATTTTCATGACATCAAGATAAGACACAGATTGGAGCGTATTGTAACAAGTTATAAGATTATAGAAAAGTAGATAGACGATAGAAGCAACCAGCTAGAGTTGTTTGTGTGCAGTCATAGACAGATGTTAGCACATGCGGTATACATATTTCTAGAAACCGGGAATGCCGGGAGGCATGATCACCCTCGTCAGTTGGTAAATTGTTTGATGGTGAACATGATAGTGTTGTTAATCATCACATTCAATGCCTTCCAAATAAGAACTAAATACATGTCTTTGAATAACTAAAAAATGTTCGAATAAAAAAAGTTATTGCTTTGACATTTAGAAATACTCATATAAAAGGGGAAATATCAAACAAGTAATCAACTCAGATGTTTGTATCCTTGTAAAGAGCTCTAATTTTCATATCAAATCAACAGTTTTCATCTTATCTCTGTTTCCCTCGCTAGCCTTTTCTATCTGTTTATCTCTCACTCCCCCTTATTTTCGATCTGTCTGTCTGTCTGTCTGTCGGTCTGTCTGTCGGTCTGTCGGTCTGTCTGTCTGTCAGTCTGTCTGTCGGTCGGTCTGTCTGTCTGTCTGTCTGTCTGTCGGTCGGTCGGTCGGTCTGTCTGTCTGTCTGTCTGTCTGTCTGTCTGTCTGTCTGTCTGTCTGTCTGTCTGTCTGTCTGTCTGTCTGTCTGTCTGTCTGTCTCGTTATCACTTTCTCTTTCTACTGTCTTCTGCTTTTCCGAATATATCTTACTCTCAGGGCCATGTCGTGCTATGATATAGAAAGGAGGCTGCAACAGGCAGGACCTTAAGTTGGCTTCATTAGGGAGTGGCATTTTAAAAGAAAAATACATGTAAGGGGCGGCATTTGGAACACTTGCATCATACTGAGAAAATCTCCCATACGGTTCTGCTTGCTCTGCACTTCATATCGCCAATTTGTCACATATTTGTAGTAGCTTCCAAGTTTATAAACAGCAGTCGCCACTCGCACGTTTATCATCATGTGGTTAATATGATACATGGGACGCAGAGGTGTTTCCAAGGCACCATAGCTGGGTTCTATACTAGCCAAGACCTATTGACGCGTCCTCGTCGAGCGTTCCTGAGCAACAGGTCCCTTCGGGGTCCTTGCTAAATTCACTAGGATCGCCGAATACTCCGAAGTCGGAGAGTGTCTGCCTGTACGGCGAGGAACCACCAGTCTGCACACCAATAAGCCAGACATGGGACAACGGATACTCACGCAAACCTCAGGTCCTCTATGACATCACACTGATGTTGGACAACAGGATGCCTTCATCCGACATACAGGACTTCGCGTTGGAGCTCAAGCCAACGAACACAAGCAAGCAAGCATATGCTACATGACCCTGCACGAGTGTGGCTATTTGAATGTACTTAAACGCTGTAAGGCTAAAATTTATTTACTACACTTAAATGTTGTCTCGCGCTGTATGTTTGTGTGTGTTCACACGCTACATGCTAGAATTTGTTCGCACGCTATATACGAGAACGTCTTCACTCTCTATATGCTAGAATTTGTTCACACCCTACTTATTAGAATTTATTCCTATGCTATATCCGAGAATTTGTTCACACGCTATATACAACAATTTATTTACACGATATATGCTTACATGTGTTCATACACGATTATTGGGAATGTATTCGCACGCTACACACGATATTTTATTCACACGCTATATGCATGAGTTTGTTCTCACGCTTTATGCTTGAATTTGTTCACACACTTTATGTCTAAATTTACTAACATGTTTTATGTTGATTTTGGTCAGCATGCTACATGCATGAATTTTGTTCACACGTTTTATGGTTCCATATATTCACACGTTAAATGCATGCATTGTTTCACATGCAATATGTCTGAATTTGTTCGCACACTATATGCCCGGATTTGTTCACATGCTGAATGTCAGGATTTGTTTCCTCGCTATGTGCCTGCATTTATTCACATGATCATGTCCTTGTGCTATATTCCTGAATGTATTCCCACGCTAAATAAAAATTTGTTTGCACACTATATGCTAGAATTCGCTCAAACGCTATAAGCAAGACATATGCATTTCTGTTTCATATTGTCAGGAGGTGGGTCACAAGCAATTGAAACTGCCCCATGTAAGATTAATAAGAAATGAAAACTGTCGTTTGCTCATGTTAACTACCCTGAATATCATATCCATCAGTCCCAGGGTTCATCAACATATGGCTTTGCTATGGGTATATATGTTTAAAGAATAGACTGGCAAGAAGAATTAGGGTTACAAAATAAGGTAAATGACTCACGCGGTGACTAAGGAAATGTGGAAGTCATTAACCATCTTCCATGAACTAATGACTAAGTATCGTAAGAATTGAAAATCAAGAAATTGTTCAATTGGGTAAAGCTAAATAACAATTTTAATAGCTATAGAAGTGATGGGATGAAACAAGCAAAGAATGAAACTTAATTATCATTAACATTATTGTTAAATGTACAATATCACCAAAGAACAAAAGAATCGGCCTTAATCACACATACAGTAATATTACATCTGTCATATAACTCCCACATACATATATAGATCTAAATACATAGCCCGAAGAAAATGGATGCAGTGTACTTGGCTCACAGTCCTTTTTGAGGGACAATTATCTCACTGGCAAAATGAAATCTTTCTGTGTTGACAAACTGTCTCAAACACGTTGTCGCATCAATTCCCCATCCAGTACTTGATCTTTGAAAATGGTCAGGGATAACGACGTTGAATTGTGATAGTATGAACGCTCCTTAGATTTCGATAACAGATTTATTGGTGTCTCTGGGGTGGGTATTATGTTCTGGAAAACAATGAGCCGGCGTTTATGCTTCAGCGACAATATAGATTTTTGAGTTTCAGTCTGACGTTAAAGTACGGATGTGTTACAGCACATTATCACAGAAGTCATGAACCCTGTTAACAAATAACTACTATATAATTCATTGGGTCAGTTTACTTCCCATGACATTTCCTGGTACGCATTTTAGTTTGGGTCGACCTGAGAGCCCAGGTCAATGCTTTTTTTTTAAAATCCGTTTCAACGGGAATTCGATGACATGACCATCTCGAGGCTTTCCCTAAAGACGTATTCGACGAAAAATTAACGATAACTCAAATCATCGAGACATTAACTTTTAGGCAGTTTCAGCCAGTTTTGTGGAAACGGTAAGATTTCATTTTGAATTTGCCATTGCAGTAGGGATAATTGCTGCTCCGCGTTCTACATCATTACAACAACATTAGTGATTATGTGTTTTAAGTATTTGAGCCAAAGTATAATTAATTTATTTACTTCATATGGTATATATCTCTGCAGTATACAAATGGTGAGATGCAGCGAAATATGTCAGGCAAGAAATCGTGCAACATATTATTTGTGGCTTCTGTGTTTAATTCCCCATAAAATATAATGCAAGGCCCATTCAAGTAAACATACAAAACGAAAGGAGATAAATGTGGTTCGTGACACTTACACAAAACATTCTTAAATAAAATAAACAGAATAACAAGAATATATGATATGAAAATATATGTCCAAAATGACAAAATCACCGACTAGGAAATAAATGTGAAGAAGACAAAAACTCTAACTAGTGCGACTCAAACACTGGAAAAAGAACCTGTAGCTTTGTACGCAAAATCAAATTGTATTTACCAATTTACATGCAGATGCGAGGCCATCTACATAGGTAGAACTGAGCGACAGTTACATTGCAGGGTTTCGGAACACATTCCGAATTGGTTGGACAAGATACTACACACAGAAGATGGTAGCCTAATCAGGCCGACACACCGGAACAGTCCAGCTTCATCGGTCGCGAGACATGTGCTCGAGAGCGGTCACGTGGTTGAAAGAAACAGTGCCTTCCGTGTGTTGTTCAACACACAAAGTAGTCGATTGTTAAAGTTTGCTGAAGCTATAATAATCAACCTTCGGAAGCCGTCCTTGTGCAAGCAGAAAGACATGTTAGTCAGTTTAAAATTACCGTGGTAGACAATCGACATTACTGTGCGAACATGTGTATATTTCAGTTTGAAGGATTTATCTAGTTAATTCACGTAAGTTGTGTGATTTCTGCAGTATGTACCTGACGAGATGCAGTGAAATATGCCAGGCAATAAATCGTGCAATCTATTGTTGGTGTCTTCGTTATTCAAATTCATCACGGGAAAACATTGTTTTGAACTACAGTGGAAAACAGAAGAACACAAAATTGAACAAGTTCTTTTATGCACCCATATAAGCCAAACTGTAAAGAACGGTGATTCGTGTCAGATATATATTAGAATTATAATTGAGATGGTATCGAGGCAAAGAGAAAATCACACAATTTCAGCAACAAAGAATCTACAATGTTATCTCGTATAAGGTGTCCTTATCATCTAAGTACATCGGACTTGTGACACTATACGCATAGTATTGTAATTATGCAAACAATATTCAACCCTTCTAAGTTATTAATGGGAAATTTAGTGTCTATCTCATGTAATGGATATTTATTTGTTTTCTAACAATTAAATTTATTTAGTGTCTATCTCATGTAATGGATGTTTATGTTTTTCTAACAATTAAATTGTGTCGCATTGTTGTATTTTTAATGACTGTGCAGTGTTTGAAAATATTGCCGGTCCAGGTTGTGTATTTACCTGTTATGTTGCATGAACTTTCATCATCATCACGTGCCGTGCCGACTGGCGTAGGCGTTCATGACTCTCCACAGATCTCGGTCTTTGGTTTTTTGGATCAACTCTGCCGTTAATATTCCTCCATGCCACCGTCGCAATCCATCCAGCATCATTTCTCGTGGTCTGCCTCTGCCTCTCCTCCCCTCGATCTTTCCAAGTTGTCACGATGTTCTCCAGCGCCTCTCTTCTCATCACATGACCAAAAAAGCTATTTGTCTCTTTCTTATTATTGTATATCATGTTCTAGTTTCGGTAGCCTCTTTAAGGCATTCGTTGTTAGTTACTTTGGCAGTCCAAGGAATTCGCAACATTCGTCTAAGGAACAACATCTCTGTTGCTTCCAATGTCTTCCTAATTTGTTCATTTATTCCAAGATTCACAGCCATACAGCAAAACAGGTTCTATATATCTCTTCAGCACTCACTTTCTCACATTCAATGATAGTGACTTATTGCATAAGATATGAACTTTACAGATTGTGAATACAAAACTTGGACCGGCAATATTTTCAAACGCTGCACAGTCATTAAAAATACACCCTATATATATGTGTGTGTAAGTAAAGGAACATTTGTATCATCTTAAGGCGCACTGGGCCTATGTGTCATACTCGTATCTGTTAAGTCCAATCAGAACTAGGTGCTTGATGTGGCTGTCATATATTTTTGAAGGGAGTGGGAGATCACTGTAGTGCATGCCCCATCTCTAACAAAAGATGTAGAGCCCCATCCTCTTCTATCTTCAATAACCCCAGAATATGAACCTTGAGTTATCTGCAGGTCTCGTTCTAATAAGTATTGTCTAGGAGATATAGATTATGGCCCTGGTAAGAATGGTAATTACTAACTGGGAATCTGCCCCTTCTCCAATGATTCTGATAGCTCTGGAGCCCCCTTTTAGTTGATCAAATCTGAGGAAAGTCTGGAGAATCTTCTCAGCCTGATTTAGATGAAGAAAACATGGATGTTGAGCAGTTGATAGATCTAGAGTCTTTTTATTTCCCCATTTTAGTAAGTCATTATGAGTTAATTTATCTGTAAACAATCAAACACATAATCAATCACATTAGATTCTGACAACATGATGTACAAAGAAGTTGTTGACACAGATAGGTTTGAACTGACAAATTAACAGAAGGTCAATTCATGTTAATCATTTATTGACTGGCCTGAGCCTTCTGGTCAGTACATACATCTCTATTGTGATTTACACAAAGTAATAGAACAGTTGCACATTGGACCATTGTCCCAGACAATCAATAACAAGCATCAATATATGAGATGTCAACAAGTGTGAAAACATAGTAAACATTTTGATGTTGTACATATTAAGTATGATAGTGGTGTCTCAACCATAAACATATCAGTTTTCCTGTAATTGGGTGTGGTTTCTACCTATGAGAAAAGTAACCTGGTGACTGGAGGATTAGGTAAGCCAGGGTCCATTGACTGATGGATCCACTTCAGGTCTGCCCGTATAGCTCCTCTGAAGGCCTCCCCATGCTCTGCTCATAGCGAAGTCATCCTCCCTCTCACTTGTGGTTCATCTCTTTCTCTCGGCTTCCCTCCCTCAGGTCTGATTTAGGTGGTTAGTTTGCTGATGGGTTGGGTGGTTGTTGGTATGGAGCCACCAAGATCACTGATGAGTATTCACATAAATATATACATTCCTACCAATACAATCTTTTAAAAGTAGGTAAAAGAAACCTAAATTCCTGAAGTAGGAACTAGTTCCCCTCCCCCTCTTTTCTCTATAAGCTAGTGTTGGGTTAATTTGGGGTGGTCAGAGTTTATCACACTGTGTACGCCTTGTATCAACTTGTTCCTGCTGTATGTAAGTCTTCATTTGACCTGGGGTCAGTGAACGTGTACAGTGAGACAATGACAAGAGTGAGAAGGTGTCAAGATGCATGTAAATAAATGACATACATTTATAACATTTCTTCTACTCCATGGTGTTCACAATGTGTATAAATAATTCTCTGTGTTTTCCCAATTAACTACTTCTTCTTCTTGTGTCTAATAACTCTCTTCCATTACCTGTTGTTGTTGTGATGTTGAGGGTTGTGTTGTGTGGTGATGAGTGGTGTGGAGTGGTTTTTAAGTTATGTTGAGTAATGAGTTAAGCTCACTGCGCGTGATGGTGTTCCGCGAAGCACAACTTTCTTATGTATTGCAGTTCATAAGTGCTCTTATCTAACTAAATTTGACATAAATATAAATATTCATTTCGCCAAACCCTATTAATTCTATAGATAAAGGAGAAAGGAAAGATTGATTTCTCCCTCAGCTTTCTAGATCGTAAATAGGCATAGATAAGTCTGTTTTAGAACAAGGCACTTATTCTAGTACACGAACTGTCATTTCAGCTGTAGATAGTGATAGCATCTTTAACAATGTTTCTGGTGAAATGCACAAGATTGCTTTCGAATCATCACTTCTCACAGTTGTTTAGAATAGAATGTAGTAGTGTAATGCACTTCTTAAAGTTAATAATTATCTTTAAGAATATCAGAGATTGTAGTTTCATCGAAGAGAATATTTTGCCCGGGAATGGCTTTGCGTCGTTAGAATCTACAGTCGAGCATTTTTACATTTCAGAGGTTTAATTAATAATCATACATTTCAATTGACATCACAAACATGGGTTTACATTACTTGATACTTGATACATCGGGTTCTTAGTCTAATCAAGGGCTAACAAACGTACCTCGGATCCAGACTTTTGCCTTGCCCATTGAATTTTTGGTCACACAATCTTCTCACATCCGTCCATGGAGCGAGTTCAGACAAAAGTGCGGGCTTATTAACATTTCTGATGAAATAGTAATATATGTTAATTATGCACTGGCGCGAAGGCGGGTCACGTGGTTTTCCTATCCACTGGTTTTCCGAGCTTGGTCTGATGAAATCTTTCTAAGAATCCACGTCATTTGTCACTTGTTCAGTTCCAGTTTCGATGTTAAGTTTTAAGTCCCAATCTCCAATTGCGTTTGTGAAGTCAATTTCTTTTAATGTTGTTTCCTCTTTTTGCGGCATGTGTTGATAAAATGAATAATGTTGGCTGCGTTATGCCACAGTGGCTAATATCACGTCGGCAACTTTTACTTCCCAAGACATGTCCTGGTACCCATCTCTAGCTGGGTCGACATAGGAAATTCGATTACACCCCAATACGTAGCGAACGCATGACCACTGGGCAAGCGACTAGCCACAACGTTATAACTGCTGGCGTTGCATATGTTGTAGATTATGTTAACATGTTTTGTAGACATTTGTGATTTTCATTTTGTTGTATTCATATCGATTTTTTGTTGTTGTTGCTTATCCTATTTACAGGACATTGCAGTCACACCAGCATTTGTCAGCTGCTGTTGATGTCTTGGCAAGTTGTTACGTTCAGTAGTTTGCCAGTGCTTTCTGAACGACCGGCTTACATACCTTTCCGTAAGAAGTCAACGCGACGCGATCCGCTGCCGAATCTCGCGCAGCTGTTTTTCGTACGTGAGTATACGGGATTACGAACAGCGTCCTTAACTCCTTCGCCAGGCAGACCGGCATTCATCTCGACTACTGTCAGTGAATTTACAGTTTCAATAAGTTACTTCAATTATTAATATTTACTTTACTTTATGTGTCATGTCAGAGTCTTAAACTTGGCTCGTTATCCCTAACACATGTGAGACAAGTACAGGTACAACATGATTGGACTTGAGACACAACGACACGAAGTTCAATGGATTTATTTACCGATCACATGCAATACGATCTAGTTTGGCATGTGATAATCATTACATTACATATATGGTACATCAATACACTTACAGACAACACACAGCTTACAGTCTATCTCACAAGATGCACAAGCACTCGACTTTCGGGCACAGAACTACACAAGCCTTTCTCTCTCTATACGTCCTGTCTGGTCCGATTACCCCAAGCTGTCTGTCTGTTTCTCCCCCCCCAAC
>JACEFZ010021123.1:662500-846274 GCA_014155875.1 Cepaea nemoralis | reverse complement strand
AGTGAATGTGTGTAGCTGTGTGATGTTAGTGCATGTGTGGAGCGAATGTGTGTAGCTGTGTGATGTTAGTGCATGTGTGGAGCGAATGTGTGTAGCTGTGTGATGTTAGTGCATGTGTGGAGTGAATGTGTGTAGCTGTGTGATGTTAGTGCATGTGTGGAGCGAATGTGTGTAGCTGTGTGATGTTAGTGCATGTGTGGAGTGAATGTGCTGTAGCTGTGTGATGTTAGTGCATGTGTGGAGCGAATGTGCTTAGCTGTGTGATGTTAAGTTAGTGCATGTGTGGAGCGAATGTGTGTAGCTGTGTGATGTTAGTGCATGTGTGGAGCAAATGTGTGTAGATGTGTGATGTTAGTGCATGTGTGGAGTGAATGTGTACAGCTGTGTGATGTTAGTGCATGTGTGGAGCGAATGTGTGTAGCTGTGTGATATTAGTGCATGTGTGGAGCGAATGTGTGTAGCTGTGTGATGAAGTCCCTGGCCACAGTCAAGGACATGGTGGGGTCCAAATGAATGTCCAGGAACATCCGTGTTTGCCAAGGAGGCATGGAGACCCCGACTCGAAGCACACGGGAGTTGATAGATCTGGTCATGGGTGGTGTAGACACCCATCTTCCTCCCACCTGCAGAAAAAGTGTTTGAAAAAGACTTTAATGATATAAAACAGACTTGTTCATGATTGGTTTGTTGGTATTTGCAGCTTTAGTTTTCTACAAATTGGGGAAGCCAGCCCCAAATCCAACTATGTCATTTTTACATTACTTCTACCCTGTTCAACCTCAGAATAAGTTATAATTAGGGTCCATCCCAGCTGAAATCAATAATCCTGCGACCAAGTCAGTCACATTTAAGAAATTAATTTGAAAAGGATTGTTGTCTGTAGGTGATAAAGTGTGGTCTTCAGTAGGCAAGTCCAAATCTCATTAATCGCATTTTATACGACATGCATGTTAGGTTACAATTTTTCCTCTTCTTCTTTTTACTTCTTTGTTTTGGGAAGTATGTTACATCTAGTCATGCACCTCAAAGGTCATTGTGTTCAACCTCGGCATACATGTGTGTCAGGTTCACTTCCTCTAGATAGATTCCATCCAAGGTCATGGGCTCTCTCATTTTCTGGTACTCAACATTGAGATGGTATCTTCAGTATGGTACAGTACCTTACGCTGGCTGCCAAGTTCAGAAAGTAGTGTCCAGAATACTGGAAATTTCCCAGACAGGAGCGCCCCAAGTGCTGATTTTGCATCTTTCAATAGCACCACAGGCTGTGTACCATGGCTGGTAGTACTGGTACTCAGTAATTTCTCTGTTGCTATCTTGATTGCCTGGAATTCTGCATCAGTTATGGCAGTACTTTCCTGCTGGTACTCTGGCCGTGTCCTAGTACTATTTGAGTATTCTTTGTACACTTCCACTTCTCCATTTCGAATAGTATTTTGTGGTGAAGACAAGGATGCCTAATTTTGGAAGGACATGGATAAAGCTGCAGGAGATAGCAACAGTTCAGACTACGTGTTGTGATATGGTTGAGGACCCATATTCAATGGAGGATAAAGGGCAGCAGATAAAGAAGAAGATACATAATAGAGAGCATCTTGTGGTTCATAATTTTTCTTGTATATATTCCCATACAAAATGCAAAGAATATCATGGACAGACAAAAAAAAACCATTGAGAAAATCCTACAAGAGGCAAATGAAAACCGCAAACTGATTAGAGAAATTAGATGTAGATAGTCAAGTGTTTTCGGGCACACCATGAGAAGAAATAGATTAGAGAACTTGGTGACAACTGGCAAAACTGAGGGGAAAAGAACAAGGGAAAGGCAGAGAAGTAAATATATGGATGACTTGACCACATGTTATGGTCTGGACAAGAACGCAGAATTGATCCACGACTCTGGTGATCGTGTGAGATGGCGACACATGACCTCCCACACTTACTGGCATGGCACATGATGACGATTCCTACATAAAAATTACGGTCATGATTACTGGTGTTAAGATTACTGTATGGGAACAGTATGATTAAACACTGATTGGCTGGCTGTGATTAACTTAAAAAACTTGAGGTTTAACTCCTTAAATCTGATGCATTGATCTTAAGGTTGTATGTTGCCCTGTAAAGGGATTGCGTCTATTGGAAGGGTGTTTTGGAAAGTTGTTCATGAAGAAATTGTCCTCTGAACTTGGTATCAAAGTACCCTCTATACAGGGGTTGTACTACAGAACTCCCCATCCCATCTCCAAGAGCAGAAACCTATGGAGTGTGCAAGGCCGGTATTGGAACCTGAGATCTGTTGTCTGTTGGGGTATCATCCTTGCTCTCCAGACAAATTCATTGGTGCTCAGATCCTCCCCCAAAATATAAAAAAGTCGACAGGGTCGACTTCACTGAACCGGGTTTTTATCCCATATAGCTCAGTATCTTTGCCCAGCGTGGAAAGCGTCACACAAAGCACGCACTCTGTAGCTCCAGCGACGACCCTCAGGAGTCTCAGAAAAAACGCACTCGTGAACCGTAGGATGCTGCCCAGAATCGAACCCACAACCTTCGGAGTCTGAGGCAGATGGCTTGACCACTTCGCCACAGAGACTCCCTCCCCCAAAATAAGCATCAATGTAATAGTGCCAGTTCTGTGTTGGTTGACGCGGCCCCTCGTTCTCCCAATGTGGATTTCATGTCTGGTCACCAGGCCAGTTCTTACTCCTGAGTCTCTCATTCTGGACAACAAAATGGATTCACTGATATCAAAGTCCTCCACTCTCAACATCTCTTATAAGGAAATTAATAACATCAGCACAATCCATGGACTGGCCATCTGCAGGGGATGCAGAACCAGCAAGTTTATCAGCTTGTTCATTTCCCTCAACTTCTGCATGTCCCAGAATGAAGAAGACAGGTTATACTATGGACAACTGACCAACTTGACATCCACGGTATGGTCAGACGGTTCTCAGAGTCTGGTCTGTGGATAAGCCACACAACAAAAATGTGTCCCGAGTTATTAATCAGTGTGAGAACTGGTCGTGGTTGTTCGATCCTTGTGACTGAAGAATATCCCTCAAAACTATCTTTATTTTATTTTAACGATAATTGTTAGGGGATTCAAAAGCCACTCAAATCAACACACAATCCAATCCTTGGCAAAAGGGGTACACTGATGGTATTATCAACACTCAATGTGTGTATAATATGGGGTGTTTAGGAGGTGATGCGATCTCACCACCCAGAATACTAAGGGTGTTGTTGTTATAAACCACCTAGTTGTTCTGCAAAAATGTTCACCCCTTTCCTGGGATTTAAACTGAGTGACGTGTGATATATTCACAATTACTACTTTGCTACAGCAAGATCAACCCCAACATGCTTCAAGAACAAGAACAGTTTCCTAATAGTAATATCATACCCCAAGACATCCACACCATCCTTCCCAACATGTTTCAAGAACAAGTACGATGTCCTAAAATCATAACCCAAGACATCCACACACACTATCCTACCTAACATGTTTCAAGAACAAGAACGATGTCCTAAAATCATACCCCAAGACATCCACACACAGTACACACTATCCTACCTAACATGTTTCAAGAACAAGAACGATGTCCTAAAATCATACCCCAAGACATCCACACACAGTACACACTATCCTACCTAACATGTTTCAAGAACAAGAACGATGTCCTAAAATCATACCCCAAGACATCCACACCATCCTTCCCAACATGTTTCAAGAACAAGAACGATGTCCTAAAATCATACCCCAAGACATCCACACACACTATCCTACCTAACATGTTTCAAGAACAAGAACGATGTCCTAAATCATACCCCAAGACATCCACACACAGTACACACTATCCTACCTAACATGTTTCAAGAACAAGAACGATGTCCTAAAATCATACTCCAAGACATCCACACACACTATCCTACCTAACATGTTTCAAGAACAAGAACGATGTCCTAAAATCATACCCCAAGTCATCCACACCATCCTTCCCAACATGTTTCAAGAACAAGAACGATGTCCTAAAATCATACCCCAAGACATCCACACACACTATCCTACCTAACATGTTTCAAGAACAAGAACGATGTCCTAAAATCATACCCCAAGACATCCACAGCATCCGGTCTCCTTGGTGATCTTGGTCTGTGCCGCGGTTCCGGTAGCGATCTCCATTTCCGCACTGTGAAAGTTGTTGATTGGGATGTTCTTGAAGGTGATGGCGCTACGTTTGGACACCTCCAGCTTGTAGCCAGCTTTGTCCTTTTGCTTCTTGTCAGAACTAGCCTGCTCAAACTGTTCCAGGTTTGCATCTATCATTAACAAGAGAAGTGTGACAGTTTTACACGACACACAAATAAAAATATGACTAACAATTGATCAAACTCAAACTCCTCCAGGTTTGCATCTAGGGTTAAAAATAAATAATAGTATTCTACATGACAATCCCTACATCCGTTAGTTGGGCTAAAATGTTGATTTTTCGTCCTTGACTTGGGACGGGAATTACAAGTACCTCAGAAATTGGGGTGGGTTTGCCTGATGGCGAGGGAGACAGATAATAGGGAAAGCTAACCCACAAACTCCATTTATCATTTACTTTTCTTACCTCTTTCTCTCATACCCAGCTGTTAAATTAATCTATATTTTTAGTGAATACGTTGAAGCATTCTCCGCACATTTGTTTGTTTAAATCAGAGTATTCCGTTACAGGAGAACAGGAAGTAAAGACGCTCTTCGTGGTTATTAACCACATCACTGATTGAGTGTAGATTCTTCTTCTTCTTCTTCTTCTTCTTTTTCTTCTTCTTCTTCTTCTTCTTCTTCTTCTTCTTCTTCTTCTTCTTCTTCTTCTTCTTCTTCTTCTTCTTCTTCTTCTTCTTCTTCTTCTTCTTCTTCTTCTTCCTGTTCTTCTTCTTCTTCTTCTTCATCTACTACTACTACACTTTTTCAGTTTAGGTGTTAATTTTATTGTCTGCCTGTCATCTACTGTCTATAGCAGTGGTTCTCAACCTTTTTTTGGGCCCATGCCCCCCTCCCCCTTACCATATGTTCAGAACGTCATCCCCCCCCCCCCTTTTTCGAATTTCCTCCCTATAAATCTCCCCACCCCCCACCCCCACCTTACACTTTATACATAAAAATGAAAGCTAAATTTAATAACACATACTAGAACAAATCTAGACATCTACATAACACATGATTTGCGGGTCTACTTACGTTATAAAACGAATTTCGTTAGGGCGAGAAGTACAGAATCGTAAAATTTAGAGGGAAAAACAATATCAAGTAGCTGGTTCTTGAGTTAATGCGATCTTGAAATAATCTTAATTCCTCCCCTGGATTCCTCACCAGTTGAGAACCACTGGTCTATAGTGTCTTGCGGTGTAGGACAGGAGGGTCTTGAGTCTGATGATTAAGGCCGCCTGGCTAGTGCAATCGCCGCGAACTGTGCAGGTTAGGGTTTTAATTTTACCATGACAGGAAAAAAAAAACATCCACACCTTATCGAGGATTTCAACCCGAGTCGCTTGAATGAGAACCCGGCGTTCTATCCACTCGGCCAGCCGCTTTAATTTTATCAAATGTTCTAATGTCATATTTTTCTTTAAATCTGTTTGTGATATTCCCGATGAAGATTATTGTGATTGAAACGTCCATTTGTGGTTGTGGTATTACTTATATTTATCTTATTATTTGGGTTATCATCTGTTATTGCCTCCCCGCCCCCTTCCCCACCCCCCTGTGATTTAGGTTTGCCATAGTGGAATTCATTGTAAGGTCTGCGTTTAGTACAGTGGTTCTCAACCTTTTTTGGCCCGTGCTCCCTTCACCATATTTTCAGAACGTCATCCCCCCTATCATGTGGCAAATGACAGTGATGCAACTTTAAATTGATGAGTTAGCGCATCAAAGAAGAAGATAAAGAGTGGCACAAATGGTGAACATTGTGACACCAACATTGAACGCAATTTAGACGCATTGTACGACGTCACCTAACACCGTAACGGTTTAAGCTTTAGTTTTGGGATCCAGCAAAGTCAAGTTAGGACATGCTTCAACACCAGTCACAGAATACCGGCTGTTATGATGGTTGCCAATCCTCAGTGTCCACATGAAGTCGCTCTAGGTGTGTCCGGCAATTGACTACAGGTACTCCTGGCTATCCTGATGCCACGGTCGCTGGCATATATCGTATTCCCTATATGACAGTGGAAGGTAGGCGTTTGTTGTACATTCATTATCATGGCAGGTGGCCCGCTTGGTGCCCAAATATCCACACAGTCTAGATAGATGAATAGCGATGGAGAAGCAAGAGCGAAAGTGCGGTGCGAAAGACTCAAGACTGGATGCGCTCACTCGCTCACGTTTGCTGTTGAAGTTGCCTGCGATAAATTATATCTCAGTTCACTTGAATGACTTTGTTGTTGGATTTATGTTGGAGTCAGCATAGTGAGGCTGTCCTACATGTGATTGTACAATTTAGCTCATGCAGTTAAACGTCAGGTCAATATCATTGTAGAGGAAGCAGGGATCAGCGTTTAACTCTTGACACCCTCCCCCCACCCTTTCATATGACCTACCTAAAAATTTGGCCCGTGCCCCTCCCCTTCACCATATTTTCAGAACGTCATTCCCCCCTTTCGTATTTCTTACATAAATATCCCGCCCCTGCCCCTACACAGTATACGTAATAATGGAAGCTAAATTTAATAGCATATACTAAAACAAGTCTAGACGTCCACATAAAACATGATTTGTGGGTCTACTTACTTTATAAATTGAAGTTTAGTAGTGTGAGACCTACAGAACCGTACAGTATGAAGGGAAAAACAATATCAAGTAATCGGTTCTTGTGTTAACGCGATCTTGAAATAATCTTAATTCCCCCTTCCCCTGGAAACCCTGAAATTCCATCCTGAGGGGGGGGGGGGGGGGGGGGAAAATTCCCCACCGGTTGAGAACCACTGGTTTAGTAACTTAGTAACTCTCTTTTTCGCAGGAGTTTTACATATCTGCTTTTATTTTCTATACATAATGTATACGTGCTTGTTTTCATATTATGTTCTCAAGGTTTAAAATACACGTTTGTTTCATTATATACTGTTATATCCTGCCGAAATTCAGATGGAGGTCATCGTGGTCGAATGGATAAAAACGCTGGCTCTTAGATGTCCAGTACCCGAGAAAGTAACCCGGCCAACAACTGCCTGGATGTGTCTGCCGAAAGGTTGAAATATCGCAGCTTTGCTGTAAACAGGCACGACGCAGTTACGTCTAAGACAGTATTCTGGACAAACGCAGAAGTAGAAAAAGAAGATTTCCGGTGTGCTGATGGCGAGGTAGCGAGTTCAACCCCTATACCGGTCAGTTGGAATAGAATGTTGACTTCTCGTCCTTGACTTTGGGATGTAAATTACAACTACTTCAGAAGTCGAAGTGGGTTCACCTGATGGCGAGGGACACTGGTAATGGGGAAAGCTAAACCACGCAAAAATCACTACAGCTTGGAATACGCTTGAGTTCAAACCGAGCGAGCGAAAAAAAATCTTATCCGATAAAAAGAGCCATGTTCTGCACTCGGAAAACCCCGCGCCAACCCATCACACCAATCCTGATCATATTTACCTGTGTAGGTTTCCGTCGACAGAAACAAGGCTCGTTTATTGGTGAGTCCAATTCTACCCCGCCCGTAAGGCTCTCTCAGTGCCTTGGTTCCCTCCACATCCAGGAACTGCACGTGCGTGTAGAACAGCCAACAGCTGCCCAGCAGGAACCGCTCGCCGTCAACCAGCATACCTGGCAGGTGAGAGAGACAGGAACAGATAACGTGGTAGTTTAGAACAAAATTGTATGATAGCACTTCACAGGCCGTCTGTCTTAGGTAATTTATTTTGGAATGTAAAGATAAAGAGCTTTACGGTTTAGCTCATCAAATTAAAACACATTATTGTTTCATTATTCCTGGCACCTGGCTGTCTTGACTCTTGACAGATGATAGTTTGTTACATTGTGCTTCAAAAAGGCATAATAACGACAACCCACGGTGGAGACCAGGAAGGAGTTATATTTCTCCATAGTACAAAGTTGGGGCTGAATAGTAGAGACCACGAGTTGCCCATGCAGCATGATCCTCCTCTCGGCCAAAGGAAAGGTAACACCGATACATCTGGAACAAGACCAGCTGCAGAAGCTGCCGGATCAGCAAAGCAATGCTCTAACTGTCCGCGAAGTGGCCAAGCCATCTGACTCGGGCTCCTAAGGTTGTTGGGTTCGATTCCGGGCCGCGTCTCTTCGGTTCACGAGTGAATTTTTTCGGAGACTCATGGGGGTCGTCGCTGGAGCTACGGAGTTCATGCTTTGTGCGGCGCTTTCGGCGCTGCGGAAATAGCTTGAGCCATATGGTATAAAACCCGGTGCAGTTAAGTCGACGACTTTTATTAATATACACAACACAAGCGAGCGTGGAAGGCCGTGTGTAACGCAATGGCTAGCAGTCTTGCCCGCTACCCCGATGGCGGTGCCTTTAAATCTCGATTGAGCCCGGGATTTAAAAAATAAATCATCTGGATTCCTGGCTCCTACACAGCAAACAACGGGTAAAGGGAATGTTCCGGGTAGACAAGGCGAACGGCGCGGTACTAATCACATCAATCATCGAGTGTCGATTGGACCATAAAATACGGGTCTAGCACCACATACCACGTACGACCCATGATGTTGAGATGGGCGCTTGACTTACAAGAGAGTGGAAGGTGTGGGACAGGTACTTGCTCAAGCCAGTTAGCTGGGTACTAAACACAGCAGCAATAGCAACGGGCGGAGAAAAAGTAGAAGGTGAAGGAGAAGAAGAAGACGATGAAGAGAGAGGAGAAGAAATAGAGGGAGGAAGAGAAGGTGCAGAGGGAGAAAAAAGTTAGAAGAGGGTGTGAGGGGATGAGGGAGAAGAAAGAGGCGAGGGTAGAGAGAGAAAGAGACAATAAATAGACGGAGAAGACGAGGGAAAATTAGAAGACGAAGGAGAAGGAAAAGACAAAGAAGAAGGAGAAGAAAATGGGTACGATGATGGTGAAAAAGAAGACGAAGAGGAAAATGAAGAATATGATTGCAAAGAAGAAGACAACGAAGCAGATGACCAAACAGATGATGAAGAAGTAGACGACGTAGACCCGACGACGAAAGAAGAAGAAGAAGAAGAAGAAAACTGTACTACCTAAATATATTTCCTATAACTAACATAAGAAGAAGATAACGAAACAGATGACCAGACAGATGACGAAGAAAAAAGCAGCAATAGCAGCAGGAAAAGAAGGAAAAGAAGACGAAGCAGAAGAATTGTATAATCTAATGCCTACATCCTATAACTAACATACACAAGAGAGTGGTGAATCACACAGCCAGCACACTCATTTCACCAAGCGATCACAAACATGGAACCCAATCTGTTTCTGACAACCTTGAAGCAATTATCAGATAATTATCCCATAGTGAGTGTATCTGACATTTACACCATACCATGTCACATATACATGACTGTCAGTAATTGCCGTATTTTCTCTAATGTCAGCAATGAGTTTCATATTCTCGTATCCCTGTTTCCTCCATTAATAAATTACGAGATTTTAATACCAGAATATCAATCACTGGGGGTTCCCCTGAGAACTCTGAAATAACAATAGAAATGAATTCAAGGATCAATAGATTGTCGCTTCGCCCGTGTGTTATCAAGACCTTAAGGGGAGCAAGGGATAGTAACTCTGTAACCTACCAAGCAGGTCGTAGGAGGTGACACAGGAACATTGGCTTGAGATTGAGCATAAGGTCACCATACAGTGGATACCATCCCACTGTGGAGTCCCCGGAAACGAAAGAGCTGATCAATTGGCTAAAGAAGGAGCAAAAGAGGAACAGCTTGATGTGCCCATTACATACCATCAAAAGAAAAGAATGATCAAATCAGACAGAAAGCCACCAAAACCTGCTCAAGACGACTACCAGTTATGGATAGACCAGAACAAGTCATTATTCTGCGCCTTAGAACAGGACACAACAGACTGCGCAACCACATGTACACAAAATTCAAGATTGCTGACTCAGCCATGTGCACATGTGGTTTGGCGTCGCAGACAGCTGAGCACATACTCCAAGACTGCCAAAAATATAACATATCCAGGCAAACCTTCTGGTCTAGAGAGACAACAGTGGAAGAACTCTATGGACCGCTGAGTGAACTAAAAAAAGACTGTTAGATTCATACAGAAGATAACATTGCAGTTATAGATGTATTTCAAGCGAACAAAAGAAGAAGAAGAAGAAGATTGGCTACTTTTCCCCTTAGATTAACTTTTCCTTAATACTCAGCCTGTTCACTTCTCGTCCTTGACTTGGGACGTAAATTACAAGTACCTCTGAAGTTGGAGTAGGTTCTCTTGATGGTGAGGGACACTGGTAATAGGGAAAGCTATTCCACAAGCAAAAAGCAGTCTCGTGCACTAGAAGTAGTAACATGTGTTTTGACATCATTTGAGTTTCAAAGCGGGCGAGCGCAAAATTTAAAAAAAAAAAAAATTATAAAAAACAAACATGAACAAGTCTACACAGAGCTTAGCGTGAGTCTGTAAAAATTCCATGCTTGGTTGAGAGATAACAGACAGTAGTAGACGAAGAAGAATATTAAGGCATAACTAATTCAGAGCCAATCAAAAAAGTAGATTTAGACCAAATATGGTGCACAATCAAATGAACGAGTATTATAATGTAAATTTCAGGTTCACTGAGTATTAAAATTGCGGAATATACCGCGAAACGAAACAAATAACACTTTTGACTCTAGTACGGCGATATATCATCCTTCACATGATTGATTGATTGGTTGACTGATTTAAGAACCGACATCACAGCATTCGGGGCATTCCCATAAGCGCTCCGTCCCCATCCCCAGCAGCCAGCGAAGAGTTCCAACACCGATAGTACCAGTAACAATCTGATTATATGTCCGTCTCGCCTTTCCTCTGAGCGTCGAGCGTCGGCCAGATCCCCTCGTCACTCCTCGCTGTCTCATTCTTGCCAGACCATGGTGATCCATTTGCTCCTCCGAGGTGTGCACGTGCTCCCACAAGGCTGCAACCACGTCTGCCTTATCATGCATCAATACTCCACCAAGTTTTGCCGAGCCAGCCAATCTGTCCGCCTGTTCATTCCCCAGCACACCGGCATGCCCCAGAGAAAAGATCCAGGCGATGCTTGCCACCTGTAACCTCCGAAGCGAAGCAAGCCACTCTGCCCGAAGCTTGGCTGTTCTCACCTTCCTCAGCATACTTTCGGAGTCAGTTACAATCACGATGTGTGTGTGTGTGTGTGTGTGTGTGTGCGTGTGTGTGCGTGCGTGCGTGCGTGTGTGCGTGTGTGTGTGTGTGTGTGTGGTATTCTTCATCCAGCGGAAAGCTGCACTAATCGCCTCCACCTCCATTCTTAAGCTAGATGTTGCGGTCTCATATGCCAGGCTCTCCTGCACCAAACGTCGACCATTAGCTTTTGTCATCCTTCACATTTGTCAAAATGTTCAAATTTGTCACAATTTGTCAAAAATTTGACAAAATGTACATCCTTCACATTTGTTAATATATTATTCCTCGGCAATGAATCGGGTTAATAGAAATGCCCGTACATATATATGCTGATATCATAACTATCAACAACACATGGGAATGATAAACTAATTAAGTCAGTGCAAAAGCAAAGTGAAAAATAAAGTTTATAAATTATATTTAAGTGCTGCAAAAATAAATGTAATGACAACCGAGATAACAAATATATCAACGATATGTTTATCAATGAAGAAAAGGGAGCAGTTTTGAATGGGTTCATTGCTGACGGTGATGGAAATGTGTTGAGAGTAATAAAAAAAAAAGAACAATAAAAATCGATTGACAACATCAAAGACAACGTACAGTCCCGTGGAATGACATTTCCCAGTGTCACCCATCTGGCGCCGGAACACCAATCAACTCTGCCCGCGGCGCTCGACGCCAAAAGTGGCAGATGGTGATGATGATTGTATTTTTAACGTATGAAACATTGTTACAAGCAAAACTTACCCTATAGCAACTATTATATTCTTGTAGTTATATAATATTGTTACATGCAAACTTTCTCTGTAACACCCAATGGCACCTTGCTGTCTTGACAGGCGATAGTTTGTTACATTGTGATACACACAGAAAAAACATAATAACAACCCTTGGCGGTAAAGTATTATACCTCTCCATAGCACAAAGTCTGGGCTGAATTGTAGAGACCACGTGTTGCCCATGCAGCACGATCCCTCTCTCTGCTTGCCTAGTTTACTCCAGAGAATAGGTAAAACCAATACGTCTGGAATAAGACAAGCTGCAGAAGCTGTTGGATCAGCAAAGCAATGCTCAAACTCCCCACCTATCGGAGCTTCCATCCTAGACCAGTTGCCACCAAGGTTTAGGACCTGGTATGCCCTGCCATGACATTTAGTCTTTAGATTTCAATGTCTCACACCAGGATAAGGCGTGCACACTCCAATTTGTGCTCCTCCGCCAGAAGTCGTTGGCAGAATGTGGGATGTCTGATTTGGTGAGCGCCGCCCAACATTCGGCACAATTACATAAATAAACACACATAGTATTGTTTGGCGCTCACAGAAGGAGAAGAAGGAAGTAGAGACTAGAGGACACACTAGACAACATAAAATTTGAAAGCTATAGTTACCGACCGGGATTCGAACCTGTCACCTCCAAATGACGACAGCGCCTCCTGCAGGAACAAGTGTACTTCGACGCATGACCAACTATACACTCCAAGAAAAGTGTCTTCATTAGTCATGTCTTTCATACACATGAACTTACAACCATGGAATACGGACAGAATTCGTATCAAACCATTGAGATAGCACCATAGGTCTCATAATTTATATTAAACCAGCATAGGTCAAATAACAAACACACAAACACACGGGACCGTGTCGAGTATTAACAAACATTTAAAGAAGAGAAATGATCGGTCGGTTCTAATGCTGTACACGTATTACACAGGAAATCAATGGTGGAACCCGTTGAGGCCACTGACACAGTTACATAAATAAACATACATAGTATTGTTTGGCGCACACTTTGGAGGTGACAGGTTCGAATCCAGGTAGGTAACTATAGATTTCAAATGTTATGTTGTCTAGTGCGTCCTCTAGTCTCTACTTCCTTCTCCTCCTTCTGTGAGCGCCAAACAATACTATATATGTTTATTTATGTAACTGTCAGTGGCCCCAACATTCGGCGCTAACAGAAAGCTGGTATAGTATGTCCACATTTGTTTGCCTTCATTCACGATCAATTATTTTGAAAACTGTCTGTTGCATCGTTATGAAATTTTTCCAGCCGTCTTATATTTACCCCCACCCAAGGAATATGTCTTTGATAGGTCCAAAAACAACTTAAATCATTGATAGCGGTGACATTCCTTTGATGTTTTGCTGAACAACTAGTGATTTCTCGTTAACAAAGTTATTTTTACGGTAATGGGAGACCTGTCAATTCTGATGACACACAAAGGCGTATCCGGATTCGTATGGGAGTGGGTGCAATGAAAGAACTAGCTTAAAATCGACAGGGTCGGCTGCATTGCACCGGGTTTTTATCCCATATGGCTCAGTTTCTTTCCGCAGCGCGGAAAGCGTCGCACAAAGCACGAACTCCGTAGTTCCAGCGACGACCCTCGGGAGTCTCCGAAAAAATGCACTCGTGAAATGAAGGACGCGGCCCGGAATCGAACATACAACCTTCGGAGCCCGAGTCAGACGGCTTGACCACTTCACCACGGAGAATCCCGAGAGGGGTGCAATGTGTAATATTAGTAAAGACAGAGAATTTACAGAGGCACGGGGTAAATAATTTGTAAATTAACAGGAAAGTAGAAGGAATATATTTCTTACCTTATTTTTCATTTCCTTCTTGTTTCTTCAGCTGATGCTGATGCTGTAATGTTTAGGGCCTGCAATTCGTCTGAATAGTTGGAGCAAAATATCCCAGTAAATGTGTGTACGTATATTAAGGTCTGCGATCTGCTCAGACCTGAATCTGTGTCGGACGATTCCAGTAGGTTGATGATTGCTCTCGGTTGCATAAAATTCAATCCATCCTTTCTCCAATAGTCCTCTTCCTCTTTCAACACATGGTCCTGACGTTTTTTCAAGTAACTTTTATCAATATTTAATAGCGCGGACAGACAGACAGACAGACAGACAGACAGACAGACAGACAGACAGACAGACAGACAGACAGACAGAAAGGTAGGTAGGTAGGCAGAAAGGTAGGTGGGTTGGTGGATGGCTGGCTGGCTGACTGGGTGGCTGACTGGGTGGGTGGGTGGGCGGGCCGGCAGACAGACAGACAGGCAGGCAAGCAGACAGACAGACAGACAAATAGACAGATAGATAGATATGTAGATAGGTAGATAGATAGATAGATAGATAGATAGATAGATAGATAGATAGATAGATAGATAGATAGATAGATAGATAGATAGATAGATAGATAGATAGATAGATAGATAGATAGATCCCCGCCAGGAGCCGGGCCGAGCCAGCTAGTTTATTTATATAATCACGTTTCATGAAAGAACCCACAGTTTGACGACACCTCTGAACTACCCCATATAAATTCCCTCAGTCTGCCAAAAGCGAAAACCGCGCAGACAAATTTCAAAAACAGCGGGGGTGTGTCTTGTTGAAGCGGTAATACTCTTAAAATGATGGAATGAATGCGGGGGCAATAAAATATATACCGCATATAAACAAACATTGAAATCTGCTGTACAATCTCCAGAACAAAAAATTTTTTGTTGGGTGGACATAATTATAAGGTTATATGCTAAATCTCATCATTTTCCCTCAGTTGGTTACTGAGATATTGAATTTTATATTGAGGCAACAACAAAAAAACACACTATAGACCATAGTACCGTCTACTGTTATAAGGTAGCTCAGTCATATCTGATAAGACCTGACAAACTATTGTATTATTACCATTACGTAGCTTTCTTACAGACACACTTACAATGTAACATTATTATATCCTAACTTCCAGGAAGGTTACCCGGTAAAAAACGCCCGCAGTCGGATGTGCCGTCCTAAGGGTGCAAATTGGCACAACGTAATTACGTCTGAAAAATCACTCCGCATGAACGCAGAAGAAGAAGAAGATATCCTAACTTTAATGCAACATTGTTACAAACTTACCCTGCAGCAACTGTTCATATGTAAGAGTTTCCCCCGTTCTTTTGTAAATATCCAACACATCCTGTTTGAGGAGACTGCCCTCGTCTAACACTTTCGTGTTCAGTTGGTAGAAGTCTGGGTGTCGTGTGTAGACACGCTCCAGCGCCAACCGTGCGCCAGGGTTCAGATCCTGGCGCTTGAAATCTTCTTCGTCGGCGTCTGCCTGTTTCAGTGTCTTCTTTTTCGGACTGTCTGCTGACGTCACCTGTGGATACATATATTATATTTTTGTTTCGGGATTTGAAATTTAAATATTGAGCACTACCCACTACTGGAGTACTGGCAACGCTGATCGTATTCTGGTACGAACCTAAGGCCTATCCACGTCAATGTGGAAGCACTATACTCGAGTTTCGCCCTCGTTTGAGCTCGTCAGTAGTGCATATCCCTGACCGGATCCGGAAACAAACCCCGGATCACCGGCGTGTGAAGCGGGTGTGTAACCACGCGGCACACGCTGGACACAGCCAAATTATCATAACAGAATATTACAACGTCACCCATCGTAGGCTATAGCTCAAGATTGCCCGATCGCCGCGACTGACGTCCGTCAATCGATGTGGATCCGAACGAAGCGGCGGACCATGTAAACAAAGGTCAGAAGGAATAATAGAGTCCATGGGAATCTCGGTATATGAAGCCCATAAACGAGCACTCTCCTGCTGTTTTTGCTTCACCTCGACACCGCAAAGTA
This sequence comes from Cepaea nemoralis, assembly GCA_014155875.1. Lineage (NCBI taxonomy): Eukaryota > Metazoa > Mollusca > Gastropoda > Stylommatophora > Helicidae > Cepaea > Cepaea nemoralis. The sequence goes on along the minus strand of JACEFZ010021123.1, from coordinate 830,266 downwards.
CAATAGGAACAAGATGAGACAATGAGGGTATTGAGACAGGAATATAAGACATATTTAACTTGTTCTAAACTGCCTCTGTTTATTTATATTTCATAGATGGTTGTAAACTGTTTGCTAATGTTCATAGATTTTGTCGTCATCGTGGTAACATCCTATTCATATTCAAGGCAGATTCTGCTTACATATCAACATCCAATGCATATTTATGACTTATTTTGTTGATATTCAAACCCAATCCAGTATCGAGGCTTATGATGTGTACGTTATGTAAATGTCCAGGTTGGGTATTGATTGTCGTTCAGGAGACAGGCTAGTGACAGTTTGTTTAGCAAGTCTAGAGGGCTGAAACACAAGAATCCCCCGGGAGTCTCCTGGCCATTACAACATTTATTTATTTATTGATATATGGAAAGTCAGTCTCTCCCATGATGTGCCCAAATCTCCGTCCATTTCTGATTAAGCCACATTTCCGTTGCCTCTGTGCATTTGTTTGCTATTTCTTTTTATATTCTATAATATTCTCCCTTATCTGGCAGAATTTTATTTGTCATTCATCTCTTCGTTGGAAAGTCATCATGGCCGAATGGATAAGATCGCTCGCTCTTAAACTTCCGGTGCGCTGATGCCGCAGTAGCGGGTTTAACCCCTACAACGGTCAGTTGGACTAACATGTTGACTTCTCGTCCTTGACTTGGGGACGTAAATTGTACGCACCTTAGAGTGGGTTCGCCTACTACGCTTAGAGACAAATTGGGAATATACTGCCATGCCTATCTGATTGGCACTTTGCCGTCTTGGCAGACTATAGTTTGTAAAATGGAGTTATACCTCTTCATTTGCAAAAATCCTGGGCTGAATTTAGAGACCATGTGTTGCCCATGCAGCATGACCCCTCTCGCGACCTGCCTAATTTACTCCAGAGGAAAGGTAACACCAATATGTCTGGATCAAGACATGCTGCAGAAGCTGCCTGACCGATGTTCTATCGTCATCCATTTTCAGGGCTGCTTGATTCGGCAGGCGAGTTGTTAAACACTCGTTAGGGGTTCCGACTTCCATGACCACCATCCTGCTGTTTATATCAACTAACAACTGTTATGGTGTCTGATGAGCGTATTCATTTCCGGGCGCTTCGTTCATCCCACACAGGGCCGTGCCATGCCGTGCTATGATACAGAGAGGCGACCGCATCAGACGGCACCGTAAGGGGGCGGCATAAGCAGCGAAATCAAAATACAATTTGAACAATTCAATAATTAAAAATCTTCACGCAATGCCTTAAGAGGTGGCATTTCAACGACTTGTATCATACTGAGAAAATCTACCTCACTATCCTGATACCACAGCGCCAGTTCTGTTTACCAAAAGTGGCCCACGTGGCACAAGCATTGGACACACAGTCGAGCGAGCCGGACTTCTTACCCATTTAAAGTTTGAGAATAGGTTGAGGTCGTGTCCCCCTAATCATTCGACAGCATAAAAACAAGTTCCATGTGTATTGTTGTTACCCTTCCTCTGGAGTAAACTAGGCAGGCCAAGACAGGGATCATTCTGCATGGGCAACACAAGGTCTCTACAACTCCGTCCAGGCCTTGTGCTATGGAGAGGTTATTATGCTTTGTTTAAAGCACAGTAACTATCGTCTACCAAGACAGCAAGATGCCAGGTAAAGTTAGCTGCACATCCTTTACAGGACGTAGCAGTCAACCCCAGTATTTATTTGACTGTTCGTGATTCCTGGGCAAGTTTACGTTCAATAGTTTCCCATTGATTTCTGAACAACCGGCACCCATACCATTTCATTAAAAAAAACCAACGCAAGCCGGTCTGCTGTGTTTCGAACGCGGTATGCGGAATTACGAACGGCCTTCGCCACGGAGCCGGCAAGGTGCCAGTAGAGTAAACAAATTCACAAGTACAGGTCGGAGGTCACAGACACAGAAGAAAGAAGAGCTTAGAGGTTACACCAGACAACATAAACGGCTATAGTTACCATAACGGGATTCGAACCATGTTTATCAAGACCAGTCGGAACTCTACGGCTAATGGGATCATTATCACACCGACCGTCTTTAGTTACTAGGACATTCGCTGGCACCCTGGCTGCCTCTCTCTCTCTCTCTCTCTCTCTCTCTCTCTCTCTCTCTCTCTCTCTCTCTCTCTCTCTCTCTCTCTCTCTCTCTCTCTCTCTCTCTCAATCTTTTTTCTTCTCACCCATCACTAACCCCCTCCACCGGATCACATGACGACAAACAACACAGTAGAGAGAGAGAGAGAGAGAGAGAGAGAGAGAGAGAGAGAGAGAGAGAGAGAGAGAGAGAGAGAGAGAGAGAGAGAGAGAGAGAGAACACTTACCTGTGTAGTGATGTACAAATTTGAATCATTGGGCACGGTAATGATGGGCTTCACCACTTTCTCCGAGGCCTGCTTCCCCGACTGAGAAGTGGATGTTGTAGTTGTGGTGGCGGTGGCGGTGGTAGTCGACAATGATGTTGTTGTCGTCAATACTGAACCGGGTGACGAAACGCCCGAGGACACCTAAAATGAACAAAAAAGTAATAATAATGAATGTGATATAAAAATGTGAATGTGATATGTTAATATGAAGAAAAAAAATACAGCAACAGATTTACTAGGAGTCGAAGAGTTATACTATATCTGTGTTTCATATATGGTAAGAATTAAATGCAGGCGCGTTAGTTAGTGTAATCGATAGGAGGTGTGCTGATAAATTCACGAGCACGGTCGGACGCCAGCGTTCGTCGTTCGCTAATGTGAGGACAGATTGGCTATCTATTTCCCCTGTGCACCCAGGCCTACACAATGGGATTGTTCTAACACTACACATATCCATATCCACATATCCATTTATGCTTCGGGACATTATAAAACAAGAATTGATGCGCTGTTTCGATGCCGAGGTTGCGGGTTCAACCCCCACATCGATCAGGTAGACTAAAATATTGACTTTTCGTCCTTGACTTTGGGACGTAAATTACAAGTACCTCAGAAGTCGGGGTGGGTTCGCTTGATTGATTGATTGATTGATTTAGGAACCGACATCACAACATTCGGGGCATTCCCATAAGCGCTCCGTCCCCATCCTCAGCAGCCAGCGAAGAGTTCCAACACTAATAGTACCAGTTGCAATCTGATTATATGTCCGTCTCGCCTTTCCTCTGAGCGTTGATCGCCGACCAGATCCCCTCGTCACCCCTCGCTGCCGCATTCTTGCCAGACCATGGTGATCCATTTGCTCCTCCGAGGTGTACACATGCTCCCACAAGGTCGCAACCACATCTGCTTTGTCATGTATCAATACTCCACCAAGTTTTGCCGAGCCAGCCAATCTGTCCGCCTATTCATTCCCCAGCACACCAGCATGCCCCGGAGAAAAGATCCAGACGATGCTTGTCACCCGTGACTTCCGAAGCGAAGCAAGCCACTCTGCACGAAGCTTGCCTGTCTTCACCCTACTCAGCATGCTTTCTGAGTCAGTTACAATCACGATGTGTGTGTGTATCGTATTCTCCATCCAGCGGAAAGCTGCACTGACCGCCTCCACCTCCATTCTGAAGCTAGATGTTGTGGTATCATATGCCAGGCTCTCCTGCACCAAACGTCGACCATTGGCTTTTGCTAAGAACCCCCAGGCACTTCTCCTACCTCTCAACACCGACCCATCTGTGTAGATAATCACATCACCTGAGCGAGCATTATCCTGAATTAGTTGCTGGATTTCCACTTCCGTGGCCCCTGCTGGCCACTCCCTGCACTCCCGGCTCAATGTGATTATAACTCTGCACAAGTCTGACTGCTCCGCTGACACTCTGACCCACTCTTCTCCTCTCCTAATGTTCTCCAAGGGGCACACCTGCCTGATCGTATCCTCCGCCTGAGCCATCCATGATTTCCCTCTTATCAGTCGCTGACCCTTAACGGCGTCCAGCGCCTCATGCAACGGGTGATCTGTGTCTGCAGCTACTCTGAGGTATGCCTTCGCCTGCATCACCTTGAGCCTACCTGCAACAGACGGCAAACCAAGGATGTAACGCATACACACATCTAGGGTGTCTCTGGTGCATCCCAGAATGACTCGCATCGCTTCGTTCTGTATGCGCTCTAATTTCACCAGCTGACTCTTTGAGACAGTGAGCAGTCCTAGTCCATAATCAATCACTGAGAGGATCAAGTGCTGGTATAGTGTGAAAAGCATTCTCTGCTCTGTGTCCATTGCAGCCATAGTTTTAAGTGCATTGAGTCCCTTTTGAGACCTTGTCACAACCGTCTCCACATGGTCCTTGAAGGACAGGCTCCTGTCAAATGTGATTCCCAGATACTTCAGTTTGTTCTCTCTGTTGACGCTTCTACCATCTATCGTGAGGCTTGGGACATCAGCTCTCACAATCCTGTTGTCCAGAGAGCACCACAAAACAGCTGCCTTTTCTGGGTGGATGACAGCACTCATTTCAGTGCACCAGTCAATCACATTGTCTACTGTTGCCTGTAGCTCCTGGGCTGTTTGCTCCCTATCTCTCCCCTGCCTATATGCAAGAATATCATCTGCAAATGTTAGTATCCTTCCAACCCCTGGTGCTTCTAGGTTTGCAATCTTGCTCGTATACACATTAAAGAGCACCGGTGAGATTGCTGATCCCTGTGGCAGTCCCGGGGTTAAAATATGTGGCTCTGAGGTCCATGCACCCAGACGGAGAGCAACCCGGCGAGAATGTAGGACGGCTGCTATCCAGTTCACCAACCAGGGATTGACCCCCTTCTCCATCAGTACGGTCATCAAAATATCATATCGAACTCTATTGTATGCATCCTCGAGATCAAGCGCTACCGCCATCGTTTCCTGTCTACTCTGGAACCCCTCATAAACATCAAAGGCAAAAGTGGCTGCATTTGACCAGGTATCTTTTCCTGGCCTGTAGCTCCCCAGGCCTCTTGGAAGAAGCTTCCCCCTTTCCAAGAACTCTTGCAGCTTGACAGCGACTATCTTCTCTAGAACCTTCCCAAGTGTATTTTGAAGGGTGATGATCCTAAAGCCACTAAACTTTGACTGATCCTTGAATGGTTATGGGAGAGGGATGAGATAGCTGTGCACCCAATCCTGCGGTACTGATGCTGTCCTAATGCTCAGCTTAAAGCAGTCGGTCATTTCCTTCAGGTCTGCATCGCCCAAAGCCTTCATGTGGCCATACCTGACCCCATCGGGCCCTGGTGCCGTGTCGTTTGCCTTTTTCAAAATATGTTTAACATCTTCAACCCGTATGATGTCTTCATAATACTTATTCTTCATGGTTGGGTTCGCTTTTTGACGAGGGACATTGGTAATAGGGAAAGGTAATTCACATGCAAAAATCAGTTCTGTAGACTAGAAGTAATAGCACCTGCATGAACAACGCTTGAATTCAAAGGCCAAAAAAGAAAAGAAAAAAAAAAGAAAAAAAGCGTTTGATATGTGTTGTGCATATCATCCATTGTAGCCCGCTTTGTAGTCCCGCGCCAAATGGGCCAACATCTTCCGACTTCGGTGGTTGAGGATTCTTTTCTAGATTCCTCCTCCCGTAGACAGATTGCCTTACCAGGCTTGTGAGCTCTACCTGCCCACATTTTTGTGTGTCTGGCTTTGTTGCCCTAGCCTTGGTTCTTTCGAGAACTTCCACACGGCATTGGTGGCTTGGCATTCGATGTGGCCTCCACGTAGACGAATTTCCTTCCAGGGTTTATAAGCTCCTTTAGCCCATTGTGTTGTCTCCCTTATTTTATCCTAACAAGAATAAACTTTTGCAAGTGAGCACAAAAGTTGGACATCAAAAAGTTGAGTTGGAATAGGCGGTTGTCTAGGCAACATTTCTAAACTCGAAAAGTTGAGGCGAAATAGGCGTTGTCTAGGCAACATTTCTAAACTCGAAAAGTTGAGGCGAAATAGGCGGTTGTCTAGGCAACATTTCTAAACTCGAAAAGTTGAGGCGGAATAGCCGGTTGTCTAGGCAACATTTCTAAACTCGAAAAGTTGAGGCGGAATAGGCGGTTGTTTAGGCAACATTTCTAAACTCGAAAAGCTACACATAAAACGATAGCCAATGTGACCGAATGGATAAGGGCGCTCACTCTTAAAGCTTACGCTGCGTTGACGGCGAGGTAGGGCGTTCAATCCTTACACCAGCATTAAGATGGACGTAAACGTTGATTTCTCGTCCAGAATGCAACGGCAAACAGCTGGACGTAAAACTGCCAAGAAAATAAACCTGGGGTTAACTGCAACGCCCTGCAGTGAACTTGCAATATTTTTTATTTAAACTCACAAAACGCCGGCGTCTGTGGCTAAAGGGTAGCGAATGCGCTTCGCAATCCCGCAGACATCGTTGGAAATTAGCTGCACGCGATTTGGAAACAGACGGCTTTGTGTGAATTTTTGGGTTTTTTGACAATGGTATGAGCGATAATCGTACAAAAAGCAAAGGCAAACTTTATTATTTTTTTTGCGTATCCTATTTACAGGACATTGCGGTAAATACCAGCATTTTTCAACTGCTGTTGATGTCAAAGGCAAACTACTGAACGTAAACTAGCCAATTAAATCACAAACAGCCAAACAATCTAGGGGGTTAATGCGGCGTCCTGTAAAGGAAATACAGCTAACGAACCCACAGATAATTTATTCTGGTGTTCACACATTTCCATCCTCGTCGGTGCTACGGATATTTTCATGGTGTGATCTATGGGAAGAGACTGGGGCACTTGTAGGAATATCCCTGTGCACTGAAATGATCCGTTACAGATCAAGCTAAAGAAACCCCCCTAAAGTGTGGGGGACTCTCAGAAAAACTGCCCAATGCTCAGTTAAAGATCCAGTTCACATACAGTGTAGCGAATTGGGTATTTGGTGCACCGTCCATATGCTTGGTATAAATATTGTCTGGTACCTCGTTTCTTGTGCGGTTTGGTGACCTAGAAACCATTCGGTCGGTTAAAAGCAGTCTCAATGATGTTTAGAGCCCAATGATTGACGGGCTAGTGACCGGCCCAATGCACTAATATATAATAGGAAATGTGTTTAATCCAACCTAGTTAGATACTTAGTCAACAGATCATCCTCCTTGCACATGGAATTATTATGCACGAGAGCTCAGATATTCTCCTCAGTATCTCCTTCAGAGTATTGCGATGATGATAACAGTTTTGTGTTGGTTGATTATTCTTCTTTGGTTTCGCGTACAGCTCTCTAGTCAAGATTGACCCCGTTTAACTTGATGTTCTTACCCACTGGTCAAAATTGCAGAATCACATCCCTTGGGTCATTTACTCGTTCTGCCCTCTCCCCTCTTTTAGTGCGTTCAGGATATCAGCTATTGCTCGTCTGCCTCCTACAGCAGTCAATCCTGAAATCCTGTCTGCTCGTTCGTTTTTCTCTTACACCCGCGAAGCCTGGCACAAAAATGAAACAGATTTTACTCAGTCTTGACCTCTTCGGAGATTCACGCCATTGCCTTCTTGCCCAGCCCTTCTTAATCTTCCTTACCGTAGTCATGAAGTCGCTGAGAAACATGCTCGGGTGAAAGTCTGTCTTTAGCCATGCTGTTGCCTTTGTCACAGCCATGACTTCCGTGGTTAAGTTGCTCGCAGTTACGGCACAAGCTTCGATTTCGATTATGCCATTACCCCGACCTCGTTCAACCTCAAACGAGAAGTTATATTAGGGTTCAACCCTGGCTCAGATTAATAATCCTGTGGCTGAGTCAGGCACAAATAGCAGCCGCCCACGGTTTTACCCTCATAAGATCATTCGTTTGAATGTCATTGTTGTCCATACGGGGTCATGGCTGTAATGTTAAAGCTTTTGTTGTCTTCCTTAACTGGAGGGGGCTTCCTATGAAACCTTGAAAGTGTGATGGGAATTATAATAACCATGTCAATGGCAAACTACTGAGCGTAATCTTGCTAAGAAATCAACAGACAGCTGAAAGATGCTGCTGTTGACAGCGATGTCCTGTAAAGGATATGCAAAAAAAAAAAAAAAAAAATGTCATTGTCTTGTAACTTGTCAGTATTGTTGTTAAGGATGTCAAGAGTGTTAAGCACGTGAATTCACTGTGCAGACGAACACAGTGACGTCATAAGGATAGTTTAAAGATGGCCGCCCCACTTTTGACATGCACCAAAGACAAGCAGCTTTCTGCTCTCCGTATCAGTGTAGTGATGAAACCTATAGATATTCATCGGCGAATGAAGGTTCAGTACGGTGATGCATATCTGTCAGTTCAGCAAGTGTATGAATGAAGGTCGAGTATGGCGATACATATCTGTCAATCCAGCAACTGTATGAGTGGGGTAGACAGTTTCAAAACTGCGTGACTTCTGCGAAGATATACAGCAGGTGGTGCATGGGTGGTTGGTTACACACGCGACCGAAATAACTTTTTCTACAGAAATCCGAGCTTCCTATCGACGCTGCAGAACTTGCATTGAACGCAGGGGTGACTACATTGGAAAATAATACAGTTGTTATTTACTTTTTCAGAATATATTCACAAAAGAAAAAGAAAAAGAAAACATGTAAAGTTTGAATTTGAAGCCTACTCTTATTTTTCCCACAAACCTGGGCTGTAAAGCCCTTAAGCTTAGTGTGTACCATACAACAGACTCATCTATGCAGATGTTTATTTCAAATGAGCCAAGCTAGCAGAGTGGAAAATATATTTAAATAACTCGGCTCCCTTCCTCAACTCTCATCATAGAAATGTCTTCGGGATCTCTTACATAATCCCCATGTGTAATTAGGTCACATCATGTAATAAGATAAAGGGAGATAAACGTGCAGACGTGTGCTGAATATTATCTCCCATATCATGGATGCAAATCCTGGAATGGCGAATTGGAACGCGCCCAAAACGTGAGTTTGTAAATTGACACTTCCCTGCCCTTCCTCATGTTGGTTTCAGCAAATGTAGGGTGAGATCTCGCGACAGAAATACTCTCAGAGGATGCAAAATGATGACGCAACTATTATAAATAATTTGTACTCTATTTCAATCGTCTAAAAATGTTAGTTAGGCCCGAGTGGATAAGAACGTTCTCTTTAAACTTCCGGTGTTAGTTATCTGTTGAGGTATCGTTCTTGCACTCCGGACAAGTTCGTAGGTCCTCAAATCTCCCCTCGCCCCCCCCCCCCCCAAAAAAAAACAACAAACATACAAACAAACAAACGCACCAGCATTAAAAACGCACCAGCGTTAAAAAATACAATCCCGGCAATGCGGGGTGTATTTTTTAATGACTGTGCAGTGTTTTAAAATATTGCCGGTCCAAGTTTTGTATTTACCTATTATGTTGCATGAATTTTACAGAGGGTTAACTTGGACCGGCAATATTTTCAAACACTGCACAGTCATTAAAAATACACCCTGTAATTCCAATTCTGTGTTGGTTGATGAGGCTCCTCATTCTTCCCATGTTCCTCTCGTGTCTGGCCGTGCCAATTCTTACTTCTAAGTATCTGATTCTGGACAACGAAGTGCATTTACTGATGCCGACGTTGCGCGTTCAACCCCTACACCGATCATGTGGTCTAAAATGTTGACTTCTCATCCTTGACATGCGGACGTAAATTACAAGTACCTCAGACGACACAGTGGGTTTACCTGATGCCAATGGACACTAATAACAGGGAAACTAATCTAGACGCAAAATTAAGTCTAATTCACTAGAAGTAGTATATAGCGTGTATGGACTACGCGAGAATTCAAAGCGAGTGAACTTCATCCCCGTTGTTTTTTTTTTAACTGATAATTGTAAAAACAACTGGTAAGATCGAGGGGAACAGACCAAGGGGAAGACCTAGAAGTAAATACCTGGATGGCTTGGCCTCGTGGCATGGTCGAGACAGGAACACGGAGTTGATCCACGACTCTGGTGATCGAGTGAGATGTCAGAACATGACCGCCCACGCTTACCGGCATGGCACATGATGGATGGATGTAAAAATCAAATTTTAGTTGTTGTTGCGACCGCTCGCTTTGAACTCAAGCGTAGTCCGTACACACTACTTCTAGTAGCACTAGACTGAATTTTGCGCGTGGATTAGCTTTCCCTATTACCAGTGTCCCTCGCCATCAGGCGAACTCACTCCGACTTCAGAGGTACTTGAAATTCCAATCCCCAAGTCATGGACGAGAAGTCAACATTTTAGTCCAACTAACTGGTGTAGGGGTTAAACCCCCCTACCTCATTATCAGCACACTGGATTTTTAAGAACGTGAGCACTGATCCATTCTGCCACGCCGACCTCCAAATCAAATATTTTAATAAATATTTCTTAAGTGAAAATGTTTTTAAAAATGTTTAAAGACAACACGCTTCCCATGGCAGGTATGTAAAGGTATGTAGGTATGTAAAGTGCTGGGGCCATCATATTTGTTAGGCCGGAGTGCAGAGGGGATTAGGTGATCAGTCTTTCCCTCCTGTAGCTAACACAGAGAGTGCAGGCAACGAAGCCTCTTCTGGCCGCGCTCATGCACTTGTCAGTGTAACACCCTGGCAATCACACCAACGCACCCACTCTATAGTCCTTAAGCGTTCTGTTCTTCCCCTGGCTGTTTGGTTGCGGTCTGTTGGCAAGGAAGTGGGTTGTTGTCTGTTGTTAAGGAAGTGGGATATTATATGTTGTCAAGGAATTGAGTTATTGTCTGTTGGCAATGAAGTGGGTTATTGTCTTTTGGCAATGAAGTGAGTTATTGTGTGCTAGCAATGAAGTGGGTTATTACATGTTGGCAATGAAGTGGGTTATTATATGTTGGCAAGGAAGTGGGTTATTATCTGTTGGGCAAAGAATAGGGTTATTATATGTTGGCAAGGAATTGGGTTATTTATATTGTCATGGAAATACCCGAAACCCGTGGAGCAAACATGACCAACCTACGACCGATCCCAGCATGCCGCGTATGCTGTGCTGGATAAACATCTGGTTATATCCTAATATCATCATCAATATCATCAAGTGCCATGCCCACAGGCGTGGGCGGTCAAGGTTCGCCATCTCACGCGGTCACCAGAGTCTCGAATCAGATCTGTGTTCTTGTCCCGACTATGCCATGCTGCCAAACCATCAAGGTATTTATTTCTTTGTCTTTTTCTTGCTCTCTTTCCATCAAGCCTGCCAGCTGTCGCCAAAGTTTTCAGTTCATTTCTCCTCTTAACATGTTTAACAATATAGAACAATAAGAAAGAGGCAAACATCTTCTTTTTTTTTTTCATGTGATGAGAAGAGGGGCATTGGAGAACATCGTGACAACTTGAAAGATCGAGGGAAAGAAAGGCAGACTCCGAAAAAGAGAAATGATTCTGGATAGACTGCGACGGTGGCATGGAGGAATATCAACAGCGGAGTTGATCCAGAAAACCAAAGGCTGAGATCTGTGGAGAGACATGAACGCCTACGCCAGCCGGCATGGCACTCGATGGTTACGATAATACGTCTAATTTCTACAGTCAAGCTCTGTATTTCATTTATCTCCTGAAGGACTGTCTCATTTTATTTTCTGTCCGTCCAAGGTATTCTCTGCATATTTCTCAAAAACCACATTCCACCGCCATTAGATGCCTCCGTAAATGTGTAGTTCCATCACCGTCATGCACAGGCCTCTGATTCCTGGGATTGGAGAGCGGAGGAAGTTCTCTCACTGCAAGACAATCACCGTACTGTGCCGGATCATGACCTGCTTACATTCTATTATGCCTCTCCATAGATGAGGACAGATAACACCAACACACACGGAGCAAAACCAACTGCAGAAGCTGCCGGATCAACAAAGCATTGCTCTGACATCTCGTCTGTCAGAGCTTCGATCTTAGACCACGTGCCGACCAAGACTCAGGGCCTGGTCTGCCCTGCCATGACGTTTAGTCTTTAGGTTGCATCTACGTGCACTAGATAAGGCTTGTACCCTCCCAATTGCACTACTCCGCCTGAAGGCAAAGGCCCAATGAGGGATGTCGGGTTTGGTAAGCGGCGCTAAACATTCGACGCTAACAGAAAGCAGGTGGTAAGGTCAACTGTCATACGGTAGCTCAGACATATCTGACTAAGACATGGCTAACAAATCCATGGTTGTTCAGCGATTAATTCTGCGAGTTGGCAGCGTTTATGCCTGCTGTTATCTTTTACTGTATAGTTAAAGTAGGGAGTCCGTGTGTTCATCTATTGTATTGTGGTCTAAGAGATGATTCCAAGCTTGGGCAAAGTGCTATCTAAAACTTCTTCTTCTGCTGCGTTCATCCGGAGAGTTTTTTTCGGGTGTGATTGTGTTGTGCCTGCTTACAGCAGAGCTGCGCTCTGGCGCCGTTAGGCCGGCACATCCGACTTCTGTGGGTATTTGTTGACCGGGTTAGCCTTTCCGGTGCTATCTAACACTATAATTCACAAAGTTGACAATGTCCGCTCTGGAGATGGCGGAATAATCCAGGCAAGAAATAGGTTTTGACTTTGTGGTAGAACTTTTACCTAAGAAAGGCGTTGATTTGAATGGTTGTATATTTATGGAGAGGCATAGACAGACCTAGGAGGCACATGCGCAAATGCGGGCAGTGTGATCACACGGCAGAGGCTGTTCTCCTGGATTTCCTCCAGTACAGGCAGCAAATACGGGCAGTGTGATCACACGGCAGAGGCTGTTCTCCTGGATTTCCTCCAGTACAGGCAGCAAATACGGGCAGTGTGATCACACGGCAGGGGGTGTTCTCCTGGATTTCCTCCAGTACAGGCAGCAAATACGGGCAGTGTGATCACACGGCAGGGGGTGTTCTCCTGGATTTCCTCCAGTACAGGCAGCAAATACGGGCAGTGTGATCACAGGCAGAGGGTGTTCTTCTGGATTTCCTCCAGTACAGGCAGCAAATACGGGCAGTGTGATCACACGGCAGAGGGTGTTCTCCTGGATTTCCTCTAGTACAGGCAGCAAAGAAGGGAGTACTGGCGTGACTTCACAACTGTTTGAAACAAAAGATGAGTTCCAAACAACAACAAAAACAAACTTGTGACTACATCACAAGAACTCGTCCGTCGATGTAAACTTGAACGAACGAATACAAGAAGAAGAAGAAGAAGAAGAAGAAGAAGAAGAAGAAGAAGAAGAAGAAGAAGAAGAAGAAGAAGAAGAAGAAGAAGAAGAAGAAGAAGGAGGAGGAGGAGGAGGCGAAGAAGAAGAAGAAGAAGAAGAAGAAGAAGAAGAAGAAGAAGAAGAAGAAGAAGAAGAAGAAGAAGAAGAAGAAGAAGAAGAAGAAGAAGAAGTAGAAGAGGAAGAAAGGAGGATAAGAAGAAGAGAAGAAAGAAGAAGAAGAACAAGGTGGAGAAGAAGGAGAAATAAGAAGAAGAGGAAGAAGAGGAAGAAGGATAAGAGGAAGGAGGATAAGAAGAAGAAGAAGGAGAAGAAGCAGAAGAAGAAGAAGAAGAAGAAGAAGAAGAAGAAGAAGAAGAAGAAGAAGAAGAAGAAGAAGAAGAAGAAGAAGAAGAAGAAGAAGAAGAATAAGAAGAACTCTAGAAGGCTTAGCAACAACTGCCTACTTATACACAAGCCTGCCCACATTAAAGTGAACCAATGAAAACATAGCGCCAGGAACATTAAGAAGTGTAGATTCCTGCCATGAACACTGACATTTACGTTTCACAGAGCTTATGGCGTTTATAGTTCCCCTGTATTTTACACACTCACTGCATAAACATTTATGGGCGGGAGTAGAGTTCTTGTTTGAGTTTGCTGGGAAACGTTACTTTAACACAGATGTTATGCTCACATCTTAGATTTATAAAGATAAACGAATTTCCTCACTACATAAAGACTCGCAATAATTCACTGTTGTTGAGAGTACTTACAGACATATATTTATTTAAAATTTTAATGACAACGAAGAACTAGAACAGAAACGAAGAACGTCGATCAGAAAGGATGATAAAGTCGCTAGTCGCGTTTACCAGTGAAAATCGCACAAAATGCTCCTCGCTATCACTATCTAGGCTTGTAGAATTTGGACTCTCAAGTCGAGCGAGTCAAAAATTGGTACTTGGAAATGTCTTAGAAAGTAACGGCGGTCTACATGATATTGACTACGTCACCCATCGAGTGGTGAAGGTTTTGTAAAAATATGGGTGTAGCACCATATGGCTAAATGCGACTTGAGGGATGGGAAAGGGGTCTTTCCTTAATTTTTTTTACTGTACTTACATACACACACACAAACACACACAGACACACACACACACACACACGTGCGTACGTGCGCACGCGTGCGAAGAGACATAACGCACACGGAGAAAAGAATGTGAGACAGATATGAATACCAAACGGAACCAGAAGAAGAGGCCGACCATGTATGTAGTCGATGGACAGAGGGGAATAAGACAGTCTTTGGGAATCTCCATATATGGAGCCCATAAACGGGCACTCCCCGGTTGTTTATGCTTCACCTCGGAACCGCAAGGCACAGGAGGAACAAGATGAGATGAGATAAGATGATGAGATGTGATAATGACATGGGATGATGGCATGATAAGATGAGATAATGAGGTAAGATTGTGAGATGAGATGAGATGGTGAGAATGAAATGATAAGATGAGATGACGAGATGAGATGATGAGATGAGATGATGAGATACGATTATGAGATGATATAAGATGATGAGATGAGATGATGAGATGATATGATGAGATGATTAATAGTATGGAAAACACTTAAAGGAAGCTGCAGGAGATGTTAAAAGATTGGATGGCTTGGCGTGAGAATTGATTGAGAACCTACACACCAAAGAGGCATTAAAAGCGACAAAAGAAACATGCAGCTTGATTAGCCAATGCACTTTTCCCACCCCCTGTAATAATAATAATAATAATAATAATAATAATAATAATAATTATTATTATTATTATTATTATTATTATTGCCGTTTTTAGGGCGAAGAGGTTATGAACGCAATTCCCGCATACCACGTTCGAAGCACAGCTGCGGGTGATTTAGAAGCAGACCGCTTTGCGTTGGTTTTATACAACAGTACGTTTAGCCGGTCGTTTAGAAAGCAACGGCAAACTACTGAGCGTAAACTTGCCAAGAGATCACAAACAGCCAAACAATGCTGGGGTTGACTGTGATGTCCGGTAAAGGATACGTAACTTGCTTTTTTATCCTTCCCTGTGGGTGGGAAGATGTGTGTGGTTGGGGGATGTGTGTGGGGGTATATGTGGGTGGTGGGGTGTGTGTGGGTGGGAGGTGTGTGTTTGTGGATGGGGGATGTGATGTTGTGTGGGGATGTGAGTATGGGTGGGGAGTTGTTAGTGTGTGTCTGTGGGGTGTGTATGGGTGAGGAATGTGTGACAAGGGATGTGTGATTGGGGGATGGGTGACTGGGGGTGGTGGGTGGAGGATGTGTGGGTGGAGGATGTGTGGATGAGTGATTGTGTGTACGTTGGGGTGGGTGTGGGATGTGTGCGTGTGTCTGTGGGTGGGTTGGGGGAGATTGTGTGGGTGGGGATGTGCGCAAGTGGGGGAAATGTGGGTGGGTGCGGGTTTTGTGTGTGTGGGTAGGTGCGGGATGTGTGGTTGGCAGGCATATGTGTGGGTGGGGGATGTGTATTTGCTTGGTGGTTGGGGGTGTGTGGGTGGGTGATGGAGGATATGTGGATGGGTAGGTGTTGGTGGGTGGAGGATGTGTATGTGGGAGGGAAGATGTGTGTAGGTGAGGGATGTGTGGGTGAGTGATGAGTGTGTGGGTACATGTATGTGTGCCTGGGGGTGTGTGGCTGAGTGGGATGTGTGCGTGTGGGGGGATGTCTGGTGAGTGTGAGATGTGTGTGTGTGAGTGGGGAGATGTGTGTAGGTGGGAGGTTTGTGTGTGTGGAATGTGGGGGATGAGTGGATGGGTGGGGGAATGTATGCGTGCCTGTGGGTATGTGTGGTTTGGTCGGGGTTGTGTGTGTGGGTGGATGGGGAATCGGTGGGTGGGTGGGGGATGTGTTTCATAACATGGTAATATGCATTGTTTATGTTTACAACATTCTTTTAACAATGTTTTTTCTTTCCTATGTGAATGTTTTATGCACTATTGATGAAAGAAAGATGGGTGATTGGAAAGGCCCAATGTAAGAAAGGCCTGCGTGCCCAATTTGTTACCCTTTGAAAATAAAGTCTGTTCGTTCGTTCGTTCGTTCCCTCCCACCACCTACACAACGCACTACCTTACCTCGCTGCCGCTGCTTATCTCGCCCAGACCTCCTACACAGATTCTTTATCACCGTGCAAGTACCCCGCCATGGAGCCAGCACGACAGGAGGTTTCCGATCGTCAGAAGATCTCCCCCTTCGCTGCATTTTTTATGGGGGGGGGGGGGAGGGGGGGGGGGGCGCTCGCTCGCTTTGAACACAAAGAACTCAATTCTAGTAGTGCTGGACTGGATTCTGCGTGAGTATTAGCTTTCCCTATTAACAGTGTCCCTCGCCATCAGACGAACCTACTCCGACTTCAGAGGAACTTGTAATTTACGTCCTCAAGTCAAGGACTACAGGTCAACATTTTAGTCCAGCTGTCCGGTGTAGGGGTTGAACCCCCTACCTCGGCATCAGCACACCGGATGTTTAAGAACACGCGTTCTTATCGATTCGGCCATGCTGACCTACCCTTCGCCGAATGATTCGGCTCCTTACCTTCGGAATATTCTCTAGGGTCGGGACCCATCGGGGCCATGACTCTGGGCGTCTTTCTCCTGCTGTATTTTCGCACTCTACCCTCAAGTTTCCAGACATTGAAATAGTATTTGCACTTATCCCACACTTGGCTTTCGGATCTTACATGGGAGAATGTTCACTTCTGCTTCTGTTAAAGACATGTTAGACTTTGTGCACTTCCTCTTTTGTTAAAGACATGTTAATTAATCTTTGTTCGCGTCTGTTTCTGTTAAAGACAAGTTAGACTACAGCAACTATTTGATTTGGAATTTGCTTTATTTAACATTATTTGGTTATGTTTCTGTTTAAACACAAGCTAAGGTAGTACAATGATCCCTTTGTTGTATAACAAGAAGGTCATATTTATTTTATTGGTGGATTCATTAACGGATTCAGTGACGAAGGATAATATATCGCCAAATGTGACCTCCTATTTGGACAGAAGGACTGATATATCGCCATAGTAGGGTCATCGTGTTATTTGTTTTGTTTAAACATATCTTCCGCAATTTTAATGCTCAGTGAAGGGAAATTTACATGATAATACTTGTTTATTTGATAGTGTACCATGTTTGGTCCAAACCCTACTGTTTGTTTGGCGCGGAGTCAGCGAATAATAATAAACATCATTTTAACGGCTATAGCAACATGTTGTGTAGACAGGCGTATTTGCTACTAGTGTTGTGTGTAATTATGAGGCAGTTTACACGGCGTCCCGATATTATTCAGTTTTCACAGACAAGATATACACATAGATAGATGGACGGACATACAGAAAGACGGTAGACAGAACTGCCTGGGTGGGCGGAGGAAGGAACGGGCAGGCGGCCGGCCGGACGGACAGACAGACAGACAGACAGACAGACAGACAGACAGACAAATTACTTGCAGTACTTACAGCTGTTGAACTGGTACTGTCCGTCTTGGTCTGACCCTGTGACGTCGCCATATTGCTTTGTTGTGTCACAGATGAAGTATTATATCCCTGGTACTGTTGCTGTTGTTGTTGTTGTTGTGATGTTGTCGTCGTTGGTGTCGTTGTAGTGCTGACGAAACTGATAGTTTGGAGTCTGTTGTTCTCACCCCCTTCCGAACCTTCCACTTCTACCAATGGGGCCAGTTTTGAACCACCTGGAGATCTGCCAATCGTCTGATGCTTATTCAGCTTAATCCCTGCTCCGGAGGCGCCCGAAGATCCTCCAGGACCAGGCCATGTCCCCGTTCCCGGCTTACGTATGGGGAACTCCACGTTATCATAAGGCGCAGAATTATCAAAGTCCTGATCGTACATAATGTTTGTTGAAATGCCGACTTCAGAGAAACTTATACCAGCAATCTTATCTGGTAGAACTTTTGCGCATTGATACAAAGTCTGCTAGTTGAAACACGCGCCAACACGGTGATCACACGTAAACCACCTGTTTTAACACACAGTGAGTACTTTAAGTAACTTGACCTTATAAAACGTGTTCTGTTTACGAGCCGGGTGTAGGCGAGTCCTGGGATTATTTCACATTGCGGTAGAAAAA
Organism: Cepaea nemoralis; assembly: GCA_014155875.1. Taxonomy (NCBI): domain Eukaryota; kingdom Metazoa; phylum Mollusca; class Gastropoda; order Stylommatophora; family Helicidae; genus Cepaea; species Cepaea nemoralis. The sequence continues at coordinate 812,023 of JACEFZ010021123.1, read as the reverse complement.
GGAGGCGATTAGTCACTTCAGTTCTACAACGTGAGTTGTCGGCGTGGTGCGTGTGTGCAGGCGTGTCGAGTATAACGTTCCTGTTTTAATGAACTAATTAGTCCACAGTGAAACGATCTGTTTCAATTATCTCTTCAAACGATATTGTCTCATCTGTTTTATTGATTGTGTTCTTACGGTTATGATTATATAACGTTAAAACGTGCGTTTATGCATTCATATATCCACACACATTACACGAAACTGTATAGAGTATAAACTGTATACATATACAAGAATGTACGCAGCCATACATAAACATGAATGCACACATTCATACATAAACAGGAATGCACGCAGACACCCGCGAACATTGTACAGGACAGCCTAGTCTTAGTGTCTCGAGAGGAGCTGGTTCACTTCACGGTCCGGACTGTATGTACTGAATACAACAAGAATGGTTTATGCTCCCAATATTCCTGGGTAGTGAATTGGACGTTTGATCTTCTCGAATAAGGGCGGAAACTTGTAGCATCCTTGCGAACATTGGGCAAGTTAAAAATCCTTTGGCAGTCGGAAATTGTATATAGCAAATATATATATATATATTGCACCTACTGTGGGCAAACATTTGCAGCAAGAATTGGCCTTACCAGCCACACTCGCCACCGCCATGGAGCACAATTCTCTCCGTCTGTCCCTGCCTCTTCTTTCGCTGGTGTTTCCTGTTGCCACGGCGTTTTTCAAAGCTTCTCTACTCATGACATGACTAGAGAACATTGTTGGTCGCCCCTTATATGTCTGTGCCTGTTCTATGGCGAATTCTTAATCCCGCATACCGAGTTTTAATCATAACTACTGGCGATTTGGAAGCCCGGGAAGGTAACCCGGTCAACAAATGTCTGAACAAGTTGGATGTGTCTTCCGAATGGTTCAAATATCGCAGCTCAGCTGTAAATAGGCACAACGTAATTATGGCTGAAACAACATTCTGGACGAACGCAGCAGCAGCAGAAGATTTGGAAGCAGATCACCTTGCGTTGGTTTAATAAAATGGTGTGAGTGCCAGTCGATCAGAAAGCAGTGGTAAACTAGTGAGCGTCAACTTTGCTAGAAATTATAGCCAAGAAACTTCTGGGGTTGACTACGACGTCCTATTAAAGGATACACAACTAATTTATATGTGTATCTAGATGTTAATACTGATTTCATGTTGTTGAAAGCATATTTGGCCATTCCTTTTTTGATTTCCATTTCACTTCTGCCATCATCTGTTATTACATGTCCAAGATAGGAGAAAGCTTGTTAATTGTTCTAGTATCTCCCCGTTGACTGTGATGTTCATTGACGACCTTTCCTTTCCATTGCTAATTATCATAGTTTCCGTATTTAGGAAGTTAATATCTAAGCCACATTCTGCACTACGCCTGTTAACCTGTTCCACTAGGTTTTGTAACTCTTGCTCGCTTTCTGCTGGTAACACGGTATCCTCAGCATACCTAAGATTGCTTATGATTCATCCAATGATGTTACGTCCAGGCATTTCGACTTGTTTAAAAATTCTTTCTGTGAATAGGTTGAAGAGGATTGGGGACAACACGCATCCCTGCTGTACTCCTCTTTTTATCTCTATGGGCGACGAATAATTATTTCCGCATCTAATAGACGCCACTTGTTTCCAGTACAAGTTACTAATAAGTCTGATGTCCTTTCCGTCTACTCCTATATCCTGAAGGCATGTAATTAGTCGTTCATGTTGTACTCTATCAAACGCTTTCTTGTAGTCTATAAAACAAACATATATATTATTCTGAACTTCTATGTATATTTCAATTAACATCCTCAAACAGATAATTGCTTCTCCGGTGCCGCTGTTTTTGCGGAACCCAAAATGTTCTTCAGCTACTTCCTCATCTATTTTATTTTCAATTCTTTCTTACTACTTTGAGTTGTATCTTAGTTATATGGCTCTTTAAGCTAATAGTTATGTAATCCTCACAATCAACTGCTCTTTAATTCTGGGTAGTGTGATGAAAATTGATGTTCTCAAATCCTTGGGGATGTACCCAGTATTATATACATCATTACATAATTCTGTGATAGTATCAATGCCAAAGCTGGATAAGAATCTAAAAGAATCTACGTGAAACTAACGTATAGAAATGTCAATTTTGGGAAGTCTTGGGATTTGAATTACCCTATGCCGGTCTATACTTCTATAGTTAACAAGGTCAGTGTGTTCTTTTGACCTCGACCTCCCGTCAACATAAGACATAAAGACACACGTATTGTTTGGTCCACATAGAAGTAGATGAAGGAAGTAGACATTAGAGGGCGCACTGGTAATATTTAGTCTACATAAACGGATGTTGACGTGTACACAACTTCTGATAACTGTCAAAGACTCAGTTATATAGGAATGAAGACCACCCTGAAAGAGTGGTCTACCTCAAGTAGAATAGAAGTAACCCAGTGCCCCTACATGAGGGCAGGGTAGGTGTAGGGAATAAATAAGAAGGGGGACTATTAAATAGTTCTCTCATGGGACACGGAGGTGTCAACCAGAGAGTAAGCACTCTGGTCACGGCATGATCACGCCAACGTGATAGACACGGAGAACTAACTGAAAACTCAAGAGAGGCCACTACTCTAGCGTGCTGAATGATGCCGCACGCAAAAGCCGTAGTGCGCCCCAAGTCCTTCCGCGTACTGTGTAAACAGCACGGGAGGAATGATCAGACGGGACACAGACTTCGTAGTGAACGCATCGCTTAGCGTCGATGCTTATTTCGTTAGCCGAGTAGATAGATTAGCAGTAGGGTTAGGAAACGACTAGTGATAGGCAATTCTGTGCATTTATTCTTGTGTGATTTGTTAGCGACTGTTTGTTGTACATTGATGTGATGCAAAGAGCCAGTGGCAATAAAATGTGTAATCAATTCCTCTCGTACGACTAACAAGTCTTTTTGTGTGGTGCGAGAGAAGTTATCCCGGAATGCCTGTGACATCGGTTGATAACCAAGGTGACTTGATCGCCTGGGAAGCTACTGTTTTCTTCAACAATAAGCTTACAGAACTATGACATTTCCTGTGTGCGTGTATCCATGGCAACACCTTAACGCGGTGACCCCCCGTTTCACAACGATATGTCAGGAGGCGACCGAGTGCCAGTTGATATATCCGGGCTGGGAGCAGTTTGTAGTTCACTAAAGGCACGTGCACAGTTCTCACTGACCAGTGTTCTCTGCATTTGTCGACACCAAAACAAACTCCATTCGTAGACTAAATGTATCATTCAATTTTATATTTAGTTGAAATCTAGTACATGACGTCGCAATCAACCATAGTATTGTTTGAGATTTCGACGGGTCTAAATAGTTCTGCAGTGAATAAGTGATTAGGGTTAGGGTTAGGGTTAGTGTTAGTTATATAAAATTATTCACTGCAGAACTATTTAGACCCGTCTGTCGGAAGAGTGCCGAGATTTCTTGTGATTTCTTAGGCAATTTTACGTTCAGTAATTTACCAATGTTTTGTTTTATGAACGACAGCAGCTAATAACAATGTTGCATGCAATTTCTAGACAATTGTACGCCCAGTAGTTTGCCATTTCTTGCTGAACGAGACGTCAACGCTCAAATCCAACTTAATGCCGGTGCATTTGACGGGGTAGGGGGTTCAACCTAACTAGCGAAGGATGTCACTTCCACAGTGATAATCTATGGAGCCAAGAGAAAACGTGACGAGCAGTGACTGAGAAAGATGGTCCCATCCTTGGAGATATAATCATTTCAGATTCATAAATCCAGTATACTCAATGTTTAACACCTGCTGTACTAAGACACTGGCAATGTGTTTACTGGTTACTTGATACATAGCGTACTTGTCTTAGAAAGTGTAACCAGTACCAAACTAAGAATATTTAACTCTAAAGTTAACCGATTAAGTGACATGGGAGAATTAATCGTCTTAAGTGGCTTCCCATATCTGTCCATGGGCATATATATCGCCGAAATGTTGTCTTTATTGAAATACCAATGCAGCAGTTTTCCCTACGCAATCCCGTTTTGATTTATAATAAAAGTCTGTTACCATATTAACACCGTTTCAATCATAACTGTGACACACCCCTACATCCCATATTCCGCCACCCATTTTTGTTTGGTCCAAACCTATGTTTTGTTTGGCATTGAATCGGTTAAACCAGTACTGATGTACGGAGTACAAACTCCAATAACAACTTAAACAATAAATTATATATACGAACATTAATTATTTGGTGCCTGCGTAGAATAGATTTGTTATGACGGAATCACTAATTTGGAAGCGGAGCTTAGAGAAGGAGCTAAGCAGATCTGAACTAACTGATAAGTGAGAAACTATACTGGTGCTGGATAGGATACAGACTGAGAAAATATTATAATAGTACAACTTAAAAGTCCTTGCACTCAAACCGACAGAACAAAGGAAATAGAAGGGGGCGTAAACTGCATGGCCAGTATTACGGAGACTACTTTCTGAACTAGGCAGCCGACGTACGGTCACCAGACAGTGAATAATATCTAACTGTGGAGTGCTGAAATTCAGATGTCTAGGCACAAGGGTAACATTAGATGGAAATTGCATCACTGAGATAAAGATCAGCAGAATAGGACAAGCAAAAACTACATTCTACCAAATGAAGAATGTTTTGTGCAAAATAAGTCACTGTCCTTGAAAGTTAGAAAGCGAGTTTTTGCATGTTACATAGAATCAGTTTTAATATACGACTGCAAATCCTTGACAATCAGTAAACAGGCGAAAAAATCCATGGGAGCCTTGGAGATGTGGGTTTATAGAAGAATGCGGAAAATTATTGGACAGCCAATATTTTGATGGAATATTTTGATGGAAGCTGAGTAACAAAGACAACTTATCACAAACATCAGAAAGAAGCACTCATCTTTTGTTTTGTCACATTATGAGAAGACAAAAACTGGAACATGTTGTGACAACCGGACATATTTGTGGAAAGAGGGAACGAGGAAGACAACGTGAGAAGAATCTTGACAGTCTTGTGTCATGGCAGGGAAGGGAGTCAACACATGAATAGATCCATGACGTCGAAGATCGCAATTTTCGGAAAGGCTTAATCGCCCACGCCAGCCGGCACGGCACTGGATGATGATGATGATGATGATGATGATGATGATGATGATGATGATGATGATGATGATGATGATGATGATGATGATGATGTGGAGTATCCGGAAACGAGAGAGCTGATCAATTGGCTAAAGAAGGAGCAACAGAAGAACAGCCCGATGTAACCGCCAAAAGAAAAGAATGATCAAATCAACCAGAAAGCCACCAACATCTGGTAAAAGACAACTACCACGTTATAGACAGACCAGAACAAATCATTATTCTGCGCCTCAGAACAGGACACAATATATTACGCAACCACGTGTATACAAAATTCAAGATTGGTGAATCAGCCATGTGCACATGTGGTTTGGCGTCGCAGACAACATATCACATACTCCAAGACTGCCAAAAATACTAACATATCAAAGCAAATCTTCTGACCTAGAGAAACGACAGTGGAAGATAAACTCTATGGAATCACTTAGTGAGCTTAAAAAAAAAGAAAGGTAAATTCATAGAAGAGGCAACACTGCAGTTATAGATAAATTTAATATAAGAGACAGCATTGCAGATATAGACAAATGTCATACTAGATACAACATTGCATATACAGACATATTTCATACAAGAGACAACATTGTAGATATAGACAAATTTCATACAAGAGACAAAATTGCAGATATAGACATATTTCAAGCGAACGAAAACAAAATGAACATAGAGAAGAAACTTAGAGACAGAGATAAATACTTGTAATATGAGAAGGACGCGGAGCGATCTGCAAGATAAGCAACAGATAAGACGTGTATGACGTCATTCGGTTGAGAGTCTGTGCTCCACTGGGGTCTGCGGGGCAGAAGATGAGGATACAATCATTAAGTTATGTCCAGTTTTGACAGAAACCCGCCCAGTTGTTACTTATCTTCTCCTTCTCTGTGTTATTGGTTTGACTCTTTGATATTCTTCTTTCTTCTTCTTCGTTCGTCCGGAATGTTTGTTTAGGGCGTAATTGTGTTGTGCCTGTTTACAGCAGAGCTGCGATTTTTGCGCCTTCCGGCCGACACATCCGACTTCTTCAGGCATTTGTTGACCGGATTAACCTTCCCGAACTGTCTGAGATTGAAACATTGACTGAAAGTGGCGACTGGTGGGGGGTATGATAAGTTACAGCAACAGATGGTTGAGGCCGCGAGTTCCATCACGCCGTTCCAAGATAATTACCAGTAAGAGAGGACAGAAAGAAAGAAACAAACAAAGAAACAAAGAAACAAAGAAAGAAAGAAAAAACACAGACAGACAGACAGAAAAAAAGACAGAAAGAAAGAAAGAACACAGACAGACAGACAGACAGACAGACAGAACTTAATGGCTTATAATAAATAACAAACTATAAGCACAATTAATATGTTCACTATATACAAAACGACGGCGCATCCAATGATAAACCGCACACCATACATTGCGTCCTTCACACGCTGAAAACTACAATATTCGCCATTTCAGTTTTCTCGTTACCTTCGGGCTATACACGACTTAACACCCGATTCAAAAGACAACGCTGCAACTTAATCGTCGAAGCAGAACCAACACGCACGTGTAGAAAAAATAACAAGCAGAATAACATTTCACAGTATAACACAACAAGTAAAATATGCAGTACATCGAATTTGCTCGAACCCAAATATAAGTATGAAAACCAGTTGCACTATGTAATACTAAAACGGGCTTATGCACAAAATGATACACAGCTAGGAAACATTCCATTCGTCTGCTTACATGCAGACGGCGAAAGGCAGGCTGAAACTCACCGTATCACACAGCACATTGGTAAGCTCACGTTCGTGCCAGGTCGTTCTTGTTTATTCAGGTCGTTGGGAGTAGAAAACATAACAAGGGTTGTCGAGGGGAAAAAGGGCTATGCGTTTTGCTAGTTTTGTCACGGAGTCATAATGACTAGGGAGATTTTATGTGAGAACCCACACTGTGGATCAGTCGCGCCTCTGCCAGACCCAGCAACCGAGGGAATTCTGCTTTTAGCGACAAGTTCATATGTCTGTCGAAACATGGAAGTGGGGAAGGGCCGAATTCGTGGTAAACAGCCGGGCCTGGTGCACCTATTGCTCATAGCGGATTCGTATGTGAAAGGCCGCGTTGTTGGTTGTTTTTTTGGGTGCAGTGAACAGATTGTGTTTATAAGTCACACACCGAGCGTGTGAGACGTAAGAGGTGCATGATGGTGGAAATGACCACGTGTTCATATGCACATAAGATCATAACGGATCATGAACGGATATTTACAGCGCGAATTGGCCTTATCAGTCACATTCGCTACCGCCATAGGTAAAAGTTATCATGCCTTTTTAAAGCACAAACTATCGTCTGACAAGACGGCAAGGTGCCAATGGAATGAACGGATTGTGGTTTTGTGTGCTGCTCCATACTCGTTTGTCGTTGGCAGTTACTAGTCTCTAGTGACACCCCGAACCCCCCCCCCCCCCACACACAGAGAGAGAGAGAGAGAGAGAGAGAGAGAGAGAGAGAGAGAGAGAGAGAGAGAGAGAGAGAAACAAAGAAACAGATCAAGATGGCTGGCTGGTTGGATAGATGGATAGACGGAAGGATGGACGAACAGAAGGAATCAACCTTCTCACATCAAGAGAAACTTTTAAACAGATTTCCTATGTGGTGTCTGCGAAAAATACTTGGTATTAAGTGGCAAGACAAAATCACAAATACTAATCTTTGCCAGCCGGGACAGCTCCAGAGACAGCAACCACTCTCTTCGGATCCACCCCATCTCTATCCTCTTGAGCATGTTCATTGAGTCGCTAAGGAAACATGCCCTATTGAATGTCTGTCTCGAGCCATGTTATTGCTTTACTTACTACCATGACTATCAGTCAGATATGACTGAACTACCGTATGACAGTAGACGGTACTACCTGCTTTCTGTCAGCGCCGAATGTTGGGCGGCGCTTACCAAACCCGACACCCCACATTGTGCCAACGGCTTCGGGCGGAAGAGCGCAATTGGGAGGGTACAAGCCTTATCCTGGTGTGAGGAAATGCAACCCAAAGACATAGTCATGGCAGGGCAGACCACGCCCTAAGCCTTGGTTGGCAGCTGGTCTAGGATCGAAGCTCCGACAGGCGGACAGTTAGAGCATTGCTTTGCTGATCCGGCAGCTTCTGCAGCTTGTCTTGTTCCAGATGTATAGGTGTCAACTTTCCTCTGGAGTTAACTAGGCAGGCCGAGAGAGGGATCATGCTGCATGGGCAACACATGGTTCCTTTATTTTAGCCCAGGCTTTGTACTATGGAGAGGCAATAACTCCATCCCTGGTCTTAACTGGTCTCGGAATCAAAGCGAGAGGCAACTGTTACGGGTTATAAGTCCTTGTCAGTTGGCGTAGACATGGGGCGCCACGCGTTGCCTCTGACGGTGGGAGACACCTACAGGTGTCACTGATCAGCTACCGCCCGCCTCAAGCTGGGCATCCCCCAGCCAATTGGGTGCTGATCCGCCACAGCCTGCCTGCTTCAATGGGTGCTTGGGGCTAGGACAAAATCTGAATCGCAGGCTGTAAAACCAATGCACAAGGTACAAAGAAAAAGAATAATAGAAACCTCAAGCTACTGCTTGCAACCTGGAACGTAAGAACCATGTGTCCAGGATTTTCCACTGACTTGACAAATATTGACGATGTGAGAAAAACGGCTGTGATTGATGCTGAACTCAATCGTCCTTAACATTGATATTGCTGGTCTGCAGGAGACTCGCCTCGCCGAGGAAGGGTCACTCAGGGAAAACAATTACACCATTTTTTGTTTTGGAAGGGTAGAGGGCAGGCAGAAAAAAGGCAACATGGTGTGGGCTTTGCAGTGAAGAATTCGCTACTGGGAATGATTTATATCCCAGCTGTAGGTAATGAAAGATTATTATCCCTGCGCTTGGCAACCTCTTGTGGATTTGCCACCATTATCACTGCATATGCACCGACACTCATTTCCTCTGATGATGTGAAGGATACGTTCTATGAGCAGCTAGACTCTGTGATCAAAGCAGTTCCAAAATCCGACTACATTTATATGCTCGGTGATTTCAATGCTCGTGTGGGCAAGGACTCGAGTTCATGGCCAGTGTGCCTTGGAAAATACAACATCGGTCGCATGAATGATAATGGGCAAAGGCTGCTGGAGCATTTCACTAGAAATGACCTATGTATTGCAAACTCCTTTTTTAAAACAAAAGAGTTGCATAAGGTCACATGGAAACATCCAAGATCCGGCCATTGGCATCAGCTAGACTTCATTATCACACGGAGACAACATCTGAACCATACTATCATTAACATCGTAAGTTACCACAGTGCTGACTGTGATACAGATCATTCTTTGGTTGTTGCAAGGGTTAGACTGAGACCAAAGAGAATCTACACAGCTAAACACAAATCTAGCCCCAGGATTAATATTATCAACACTCACGCGATCCTGGAAAGTGCTTTGAATTTCAACAGCAACTTGAAGACGCTTTCACTGATACTATTGCAGAGTGACGAGACTCGACAGCAACGGAAGATATGAAGACAAACCACCGATGTCTATAAATTTCAGTTTAATTTAAGAAGTTTCTATAATATAAAAATGTAGACAGCAACTATAAAATCATTTTGTTGGTTCGGCGGCTGAGTTGTAGCTAAGCCCCGTTTTTCCCTACGTCAGCACGTGAGCGTCCCTAAATCCCTAACTACAGTGCTCATTCGTGCATCAGCTATACCTATCTCTTTCCCCTTGCACAGCTTGCCATCTAACTAAACCCCGTATAACAGCCTACACTGTTATATTACCTTCCTACCCTAACAAGACTTTCCCCCGAAAAGTCTTAATTCCACAACTCAATTACCCCTAAATCCATGACCCCAGACACTTAACCCAATAATCCCACAAAAATTAAAGTTACTTCTTCTTCGTTTCTATAAATCATAAGCAATCCGCTTACCTATCCCGTACTAACTAATCTGAACCTACCTCTAACTCTAACCTGGAACTCTTATTCATTACACACCTCTCTCTATCCCCACAATTCATCTCATAGCCATCCGCCACTGCCCCTACTCCACACTTCTTCTTCATTATAATATCCACATACATTATTTACATATCGTAAGTCTATATCACCAAAATCTCATCGTATAATATTCATTCACAAAGCAACCCGCTTCATTTTATAAAATGTCGATCTAAATTATGATTAACAAAAATTGAAGATTCTTATGTAATTCTACAAGCTATCATACTCTCACTAACATTAACAACACAGGATAGACAGGAAAGAAAGACAGGAAAGTGGTTGGTGCGCACCGAAGAGTAGTAAAAAGTAGTTACACTTATCACATTTATCCTCCCATGCACTTTCAAAACTTTATAAAATAAAGTTTTCAAAAACCCAAATCACATAATTCGCTAATCTTCATTTTTGTTAATAATAAATGCTCTTGTCAAAAGTTACATCGATCTAAAAAAAAACTCCAGCCTTCTACACTCAGTATTAAAAAAAATATTATTCTACTTTCCAACCTGTATTATTTGCGCTGCCAACAACAGCCAGCAATATATGACTGCACTTTCTATCTGTAACACACCTTCCCAATCTCCATGTTCCCTCAAGAATATACTTATTCCTAATATGTTTCTCTGCTTCCATGGCATTTAATCCATGTATTAACGCTGTCCAATACAACTCCCATTTTAACCCCCATATTAACGCTGTCTCATGCAGCTCCTATTTTAACCCCACATCCATGTGTTTCTATTAACGCTGTCTCATGCAGCTCCTATTTTAACCCCCACATCCATGTGTTTCTATTAACGCTGTCTTTACTCAGAGCGAGCAACTGGTAACTATTTTTCTAACAAGTTCTAACAACTTAACAATGCAAAACGATTAAACATGATAACCAATCATAATTTAGAACAAAACCCTTTTTCTTGCCTACTTAATCCACTCTCCATGGCTCTCAGTCCACGTTTATTCTCATCTTTGCTGACAGCCGCAGCCATTTTCAATGTCAACTATATGCCTCCATGGCTCTTAATCTATGTGTTTCTCTCTACCCCATGAAGATCATTTCTTCAAGTTGCCTCACTTTTTCTGAACGTAACTCTGCATCCAGAACTCCCATGGACCCATTAACAAGTCTCTTTAATATGGACCTGTTCAATTTTATAACTCCCCACAACTGAACGCCAAACGAAAAACTATTTTAAACATAGTCAGGGCAACTCAAGAAGTAACATCATTATAACTTTTGCAAATGAAAATTAACAAACAAGGTAATATGCTGCACAATTCATAAATAATCACGACAAATCAAAATAACACAATGTCACCCCCCTTGGTTTTCACAATGATTTCATATATCCCCACATTTTTCAAAATAAATATACATAATGAAATAATAATAATCAAATTCAAATAAAAATCAACTACTTATTGTAACCAAATAACATTGGTCTCTTATACGGACCAATGTAATATATATCTATTCACTACAAAGAACACAACTCATGCCTATTCCACTACTCTAAAACAATTTAAAAAAAAAACAACAACTCAATGCTAGGACAATTATTAACCTGCATTAACCCCACAATATATCTGTTAGCGACAGATTATATTCTCATCATATGCAGAACAATATTTATTCCCTCAATAAAAGTCATTAATTAAAAATGACCATACTTTTTCTGAGTGACTGCTTTCTCCCGTATTATTAATTCCTCAAGTTCTTAATAAGCCCTACATTCTAACATGCTTCTAACTTCTAACGATTCACATGCTTCTTCACATAATACTTTCTCAGAATTACTCACTTCTCCCTCTCTCACCCTTACTCCTCAGTTTTCCTTATTGTCTTCACCAACCACCATCAACTTTCAAACTCTTCCCTTCACAATTTAACTCAGACAAGCAATTCTTCACATATTCGCACGGCACTCGTATTTTATGCTTCTCATATGCACTGACCACTCGCTATGTACAGACAACCTCGCTATCGTCATTATTCTCGTATCACGACAACCCGACGTACATATACTGTTACTTCCAAGAAAACAATTTAGACACCTAATTCGACATTCTACCAATTACTCAAGGCACCCTAAGCATATCGATCACTTTTTCTTCCAGCACGCGTATGTATTTTATTCTTCCACAGACAGTGACACAATCTCCCTTCACACCGGAGTCTAAAGACATACCAACCAGCCCTGTATATCCATGCGCTGCTACCAATCATCACCCGACATCGTTCTATCCATGCATTCCAACCAGATGGCGTTTCGAAACTGCACTCTTCACTTCATTCTCTAATCAGCACGACGAACACAAGTTTGTCTACACGTTTACACACGCAAAGACAACGCATAACCAAACAAATCACTCTGACACTCAACTGCTCACTCACTTCTCCTCAACCTCCTCATCCTACACTATTAACGCTATCGGATTCTCTCACCTCTGCCAATGCTACTATATCTGCTTCTCAAACCAACAAGCGAAACTTTAATTCTATCTCAGACATCACGTCATAGCATTTTCATACTCCAGTTACTCTTCTAAAAGCTCCGAGTCAAGCCATCTCAAACAACGCAGTCAAGTCTAGTACGAGCATTCATAATTAGTTTCTCTCTCTCCGTGCAATTTCTGTGCTGAGTCTACCCCACTTTACTCACACCAGTTATACATCACTCAACGTGATCAGCCCACTCCATCCGGCCATTCCGGACAAGGGACATTTCAATTTCCACATTGTTTATTCTCCCCGCACCACAACCAAACACAAGATATTCTTTATAGCGTATCCACGTAGAATATTCCACCACTCACCAGCTTTAAAATTATCTATCACTTGCTGTGACTCTCTACCCAAAATAACACTATTGCCTGCACAATATATTGTGAAACTACACCCAAAAAAAATTCATCTGCCTATTTTAGACAGAAACATATATATATGCTCAAACCGCAATTCATCTCGTAAGCCAAAACAATGCAATATGCTATTCATCATCCTCAGAATTCTAACAACTATAGAGCGTATCTAACCCAAATAGTTCATTGTCTCCTACTACTAGTGTGTGTCTCTCTTCATCTATCTCATCTTCAGTATCTATAACTGCCATACTGTCATTAAAGTATTCAGGTCTTATGGTCATATATTCTCTGATCTTTCTTATGTCATCTTCCGTAGTCGAGTAAATTTCTGCTATCTGTTTATTACTATTCTTCTTCTTAAGTGCTTTCTTTCTGTTTCCTTTATTTGCTATTCCTGTTTTTCCGCGTCGGTCTGCTCATTATTTTCAGTATACGTCCGATATATTTTATACCTTCCTCCCTCGTCTTCTGAAAAATCACTGTATATGATCGTTCCCCCAACCTGTTGATTATATGTTGTAGAAGAGGAAGCAACATCTCTGTAGTCGGAACTCCTACAACAATATTATTTTTATTTATACCGTTACCTTTCATGTCACAGTCAGGGAGAAACTCCATGTCTCCATCTGAGGCATCTGCTACTACGCCAGTCGTACCTACGTTTACTAGCAGACTTGCAGATCTGGTTTTGACACTTTTTCTAACTTTCTGTCTGGTGTTTCTTGGTTTTAACGGCTTACATACATTCTCTTTAATTTTGACTGGCGGCACCTTTTCAATTTTTACTTGTGCTGGTTCTGTAAGTTCTATAGTTTGTGTTCCCCTTCCTATCGTTTTAGTCGGTTGTACCGTGTCTACCTGAGTCTGCGTATTATTGTCTATCATATTACCTGTCTGAGTCTGTGTCTGTGTCGCTCTTTCTTGTCTCCTTCTAACAACTGAAATCACCTGTCGATCATCAGCTAAGGTTCTATTAGTCTGATGCTGATTCTCACTTTTGTTTGACCTTGCGAGTGCATATCTCAACCTTCTGATCTCAAACCATTGACTTTGCAATGTTCTCAGCTCTTCATTATTAGATGGCCAGTTCCAGTTCCGTCTTTTCTTATAAAAATTCTGTCTCTGCCAACCATTGACTTCTGGCCTGCTATGTTGTCTCTCTTCATACCTTCGTGTTCTCGTCACGTCGTTTACATCCCGTCTGCGGTAGTTTCTGTCGTTGTTATAAAGCGGTTGTCTTCTAAAGCAGGTTGAACTTTGACGTGGCCTTAGCGTAATGGTATCATACTGGCCATTCGATTGGAAACCTCGACTACGTTGTCTTCTATAATTTCTTACCAGTGTCAGTATTTCTGCGCTGGTCTGATTAACTCCGCGTCTTCTTTGTATATCTCCAAAATTTCTATTTGGTCTACCATTAACACTTCCATTCTGTGTACTAACCTGAGCACGTCTATTGCCACAAAATCTAAAAGTGTGTCCATGCTGTCCGCAATTCCAACAGACCATATTTGTACTACCTACTGTCTCTCTAATAGGATTTCTCATTTGTCTTCCTCTATCTTGATTACTTTCATTATTATTTCCCTGTAGTGTCTGTATTTCTCCCCGTCTTCTCCATCCGTACCTTGCTTGTCCTATCTCCATAGGTTCCTCAATTCTATCTTCTCTATTGCTTCCTATTTCTCGTCCTACCCTTAGTCTAAATCTCCTTCTCAAACTTTCTTCCTGTACAGCTATATCCACAGCCTGTGATAATCTCGCAGGATTTTCCCTCATAAGTTTAAATTTAAGTCCATCCGACTTTATTCCATCAACAAAAATTCCAACTAACATCCTTTCTACCTCCTCACCTTGTACGTTCTGTCCTAGAAACGCCTCCTCAGCTAGATTAATTAACCTATCACTAAATAATTGCACAGTTTCTCCACTGTTCTGCTTAGATTGTCTTAACACTGAGAAATGCGTGTTGTGGATCTGTGATCTCCGCATACTTGTGAGCTAAATCATCTTTAAAATGTTCCCAAGTCTCATCTGCCCCAGCTTCTAATTTCCTTCTAATATGATCTGAAACCGGTGTTACAGTGGCCTGGTAAGCAATTTTTTCTTCTCCTCGTCTCTCGCTCCTACTAAAAATGCATGTTTCTCCACCGAAGTCATCCATTTCTTGAAATCTCTCGCCTGCCCACTGAATTTTTCAATGTCTGTACCTACCCCTTGCTGCTTTATTGCGGAGTTGAGTCTGCCTATTGCTCTACCCACTCCACCCAAAACCTGTGTCAAAGAAGCCTCATCTTGTGCCATTTTAATATTTTTGTTAATTATTCTAATTACATTAAATGCTAATATTAAACAATTATAATTATATAGTCAATATAGTTTTTATGTAAGGATACAAGTTAAGGTGTATGTAGACTACATTCCATCCGAGTGGTGTCCTTCAAAGTTCTCTTAAATGACGAGCGTGATCTTTGCTTTTGTTCTGGCTCAGTTTTGGTCCCGGTAAACCTCTGGCTTCGGCTGTGTGATGAGTAACTTCGGGCTTCACCCGTAAAAGGGCACTTCTGATTTCACCCGTAAAAGGGCACTTCTGATTTCACCCGTAAAAGGGCACTTCTACGTTAGGATTGCGGTCAGGTAAACGAGACGATCAAAGTAAGGTACCCTCCTCAGCAGAGTCGGCAACCATTATGCCTAACCGCCTCGGAGGAACCCAATGCGGCTGGATCGGATTTTCTGAGAAACTTCATGACTTGAACAATTTTCTTTCAGTGTTGTCGTGGCTGTGCTGTCCGATTAGACCATTTCTCGAATTCAGCAAAAATGATTATACGGCTGCAGGTAGACCCTTGCTACAAATTGCATAGTAACGCCCCAGGTTTGTAAGATCGATAGATACGGTGATGATGTATCCAACAGCGGCGTCTAAGAGTGACTGGACGGCGGCCTTCACGATCCAATAGAGCTTGGAACTGACTTGCCAACGGGCTCTTATAGGTCTTTTGAAAATGACGGCGTGAAGCAGCAGCAGCCTCTTGAGAACAACAGTTTCAGGTCACGGCTATGGAAATGGAAGAAGCCATCAATACTTCGCGTTTCTCTCACAATCCAGGTTCGAGATCCTGGTCAATCTGGCTCCATTTCGAGTCTATTGCAGAGTGACGAGACTCGACAGCAACGGAAGATATGAAGACAAACCACCGATGTCTATAAATTCAGTTTAATTGAAGAAGTTTCTATAATATAAAAATGTAGACAGCAACTATAAAAGCATGTTGTTGGTTCGGCGGCTGAGTTGTCACTAAGCCCCGTTTTTCCCTACGTCAGCACGTGAGCGTCCCTAAATCCCTAACTACAGTGCTCATTCGTGCATCAGCTATACCTATCTCTTTCCCCTTGCACAGCGTGTCATCTAACTAAACCCCGTATAACAGCCTACACTGTTATAATACATCAGAAAATTGTATAGTAAATGATAAATGGAGTAAACTTAAGGAAACTATTTATAAAACAGCGGTAGGGGTTTACGGCACTGTGGATCATAAGAGGCAGGACTGGTTTGCGGCAAACAGCCAGATAATGCAGCCCTTGATTGATAAAAAGAAGATAGCTCTCTTAAGAAACAAGGAAAGACCAACGCGTAACACTCTGAGTGAGCTGAAGCAAGCAATGAAGGATGTGCAAAAGGCTGCCAGGCAGTGTGCGAATGACTATTGGATCACGTTATGTGAGTCCATCCAAATCGCAAGTGATAAGGGAAACATCAGAAGCATGTATGAAGGGATATAGAAAGCCTGTGATCCAATGATCAAAAGAAGTGCACCGCTGAAAACCTTGACTGGAGAAATCATCACTGATAAGAAATAGCAGATGGATAGATGGGTCGAGCACTATTTAGAGCTTTACTCAAGTGAGACCAAGCTAGCGGATGATGCCCTCAATGCCATAGAGGCCCTGCCAACTCTTGACCACCTGGACACACTTCCCACCATAACAGAAGTTAAGTGTGCTATAAATGAACTTGCATCTGGCAAGGCTCCAGGTAAGGATGGGATTCCAATAGAGGTAATCAGGAGTGGGCAAGATACTCACTTTACAGATCCACCAGCTAATAGAGCTATACTGGCAAGAAGGACAAGTCCCACAGGATTTCAAAGATTCAAACATCATAACGCTGTACAAGAACAAGGGCGATCGGAGCGACTGTAACAACTATAGGGGTATCTCACTTCTGTGTATTGTTGGGAAAGTATTTGCCAGAATTGTTCTGCGCAGACTTCAAGTCCTGGGAGATCAAGTCTACCCCGAATCACAGTGCTGCTTCCGTCAGAACCGGTCTACCATTGATATGATATTCTCATTGCGACAGATGCAAGAAAAATGCCGGGAACAAAATCAGCCACTGTTTATTGCCTTCATAGTCCTCACAAAGGCATTCGATTTGGTCAGTCGTGAAGGTCTGTTCAAAGCACTAAAGAAGATTGGCTGCCCACCAAATTCTTCTGTCCATTGTGGAATCGTTCCACACAGGCATGAAGGGTATAATCAAGTTTGATAGCTTAACTTCAGAAGAGTTTGAAATCAAGAGTGGAGTTAAGCAAGGTTGTGTACTATCCCCCACCCTCTTTGGAATATACTTTTCACTTCTACTGAAATATGCCTTTCGTGATCTGGATGACGGTATATACATTCACACACGCTCAGATGGTGGCCTCTATAATGCTCAGAGATTGAAGACCAAGACCAAAATTAAGAGGGTACTAATCAGAGATTTGGTTTTTGCGGATGATGCTGCGATTATGACCCACTCTGAGGAAGAATTACAACATCTACTATCTGCATTCTCCAATGCTTGTTCTGAATTTGGTTTAACAATTAACAAAAAGAAGACACAGATTATGTCACAAGGTGCACATGCTGTACCATCAATCTTTATTGACGACGCCGAACTGGAGATAGTAGACCATTTTACATATCTAGGAACATAGGTAAACACCATAAAAGACGACTGTACACATGGATAAGCTCTGATAAGAAAATACGCAACCAGATTGACTACATACTAATTAATAAAAGATTTAGAAATGCTTTAATGAATGTAAAGACAATGCCTGGTGCTGACTGTAATAGTGATCATGTACCACTATGTGGACAAATAAAAGTAAGATTAAAGAGAGGGAAAAAAATGGTTAAGAACATGCGACTTAATAAAGAGGTTCTGAAAATAGATAAAGAAATGCAAGAACAATACAGAGGACTGTGAAAAATAGGTACAATGCAATAACTAAAATACAGAGTATAGATGAACAATGGGAAATGTTAAGGGACTCCATTCATCAAACTAGCAAAGAAGTATTACCGGAGAGAGGCAAAATAGCTAAGAAAAAATGGATGAATGAAGATATCTTAAAACTGATGGACAAAAGAAAACAGAGTAAAAATGACAAACAAGAATACGCTAAGATAAATAAAGAAATAAAAGATAAATGTGGGAAGGCTAAAGAAAGTTGGTTAAACGAGCAATGCAAAAAAATTGAATTAAATTCCATTAAAGATACAAAAAATCTGCACAGACAAATCAGTGAGCTTACAGGAAGAAAAATAAGAATAAATACAGGGTGTTTGAAATCAAAAACAGGAAAGATAATATTAGAGGAAGATGCTATAATGAAGAGGTGGAATGAGTATATAAGAGAATTATATGAAGGAGAAAGGGAAGAATTAACAGAAGATAGTAACTTAGAAGGTCCACCTATTCTGAAAGAAGAAGTCGCTGACGCTATGAAACGTATGAAGAAAGGAAAAACAGCTGGGCCAGATGAAATCACAATAGAAGAATTAGAAGTATTGGGAGAATTTGGAGTAGATATATTAACCAAATGTTGAATGATATTTACAGCAAGTGGATATTTACCCAGTGATATGCTGAAATCTGTATTTATAGCTATACCAAAAAGACCAGGAGCAATTGATTGTGAAGATTTTCGTACAATTAACCTTATAAACCATATCACTAAGCTTCTACTCAGAATCATAATGAGAAGAACCAAAAAGAAAATAAAAATGGAAATTAGTGAAGAACAGTATGGATTTGTGGAAGGAAAGGGCACAAACAATGCAATTTATACATTACGGACACTAATAGAAAGGTCAATAGAGAAACAGAGAGACATATATTTGTGCTTCATAGATTATACTAAGGCATTTGATAAAGTAAAACATGATGAACTGATTAAAATGTTGGAAGATATCAACACTGATGGAAAAGATTTAAGAATAATAAAGAATATTTACTGGAACCAAGTAGCAGCAATTAAAATGGGAAATAAAGAGGGTAGTTACGAACAGATAAAGCTAGGAGTACGACAAGGGTGTGTCTTGTCACCAGATCTTTTCTCCCTTTATAGCGAAGTAATAATGAGAGGGATCAAAGAGATGCCAGGAATACTAGTTGGAGGTTATAATATAAATAATATACGCTATGCAGATGACACAGTATTGGTGGCGGATAATTCAACAGACCTACAACAATTATTAGACGTTGTAGTAACAGAGAGTGCAAGGAAAGGACTCTCCTTGAATATCAAGAAAACAGTAACAATGGTAATATCAAAGAAAATGGTGACACCAAAATGTGACATAGAAATAGAAAGGAAAATCCTTAACCAAGTTGATAATTTTAGATACCTTGGGGCATTTATAACATCAGATGGAAGATGTACAACAGAGATTAGGAGCAGAATAGGGCAGGCAAAAGCCGCATTTCAGAAAATGAAGAGTATCTTATGCAATAAGTCACTATCACTGAATGTAAGAAAGAGAGTGATGAAATGCTATGTAGAACCAGTTTTGCTGTATGGCAGTGAATCTTGGAATGTAAATGAACAAATTAAGAAGAAATTAGAAACAACAGAGATGTGGTTCCTGAGACGAATGTTGCGAATTCCTTGGACTGCCAGAGTAACTAACGACGACTGCCTGAAACAGGCTAACGAAACTAGAACATTATATACAACAATAAGACAGAGACAAACAGCTTTCCTCGGTCATGTGATGAGAAGAGAGGCATTGGAGAACATCGTAACAACTGGAAAGATCGAGGGGAAGAGAGGCAGAGGTAGACCAAGAGAAGTGATGCTGGATGGATTGAGACGGTGGCATGGAGGAATATCAGCAGCAGAGTTGATCCAGAAAACCAAAGACCGAGATCTATAGAGAGCCATGAACGCCTACGCCAACCGGCACGGCACTTGATGATGATGATGAGGAACATAGGTAAATAGCAAATTATCCCTCGATCAGGAAATCATCACCAGGATTGGCAAGGCAGCAACAACAATGAACATGTTAGCAAAAAGAGTCTGGGCGAACAGGAAGCTTACGGCCAAAACAAAAGTTCTCGTCTACCAAGCCTGTGTCCTTAGTACTCTTCTTTATGGCAGTGAAACTTGGACAACTTACTCACGCCAAGAGAAACGTTTAAACAGCTTTCATATGCGGTGTCTGCGAAGAATACTTGGTATTAAGTGGCAAGACAAAATCACAAATACTGAAGTATTGGAAAGATCAGGTTGTGTGACGGTGTATTCCATGCTCAGTCTTCGTAGACTTAGATGGATAGGACATGTTAGGAGGATGGATGATGGTAGAATACCAAAGGACATCTTTTTTGGTGAATTACAGACGGGTAGGAGATCTCAGGGTCGGCCTCTACTACGATACAAAGATGTGTGTAAGCGGGACATGATTGATACAGGCATTGATAATGCACACTGGGAGCAAGTCGCCGCTGAACGTGTTGCATGGAGGGCAACTATCAGAAATAGAATAAAGACAAAGGAGAAAAAGTGTGTGCCGCGTGGTTACACATCCGCTGCACACGCGTGATCCGGGACTGTTTCCGGATCCGGTCAGGGATATGCACTACTGACGAGCTCAAATGAGGGCGAAACTCGAGTATAGTGTTTCCATATTGACGTGGATAGGCCTTAGGTTCATACCAGAATGTGATCGGCGTTGCCAGTAGTGGGTAGTGCTCAATATTTAAATTTCAAATCCCGAAACAACCACATAATCAAAGGAGAAAATGCTTGCAGATAAAGCACACACAGAGCGTGAGAGACGTAAGATGGTGCAAAATGGTGGAAATGACCATGTTTTCACATGCATCTACTGTGGGCAAACATTTGCAGCAAGAATTTGCCTTACCAGCCACACTCGCCACCGCCATGGGTCGTAGTTATTAAGCCTTTTGAAGCACAATGTACCAAACTATCGTCTGTCAAGACGGAAAGGTGCCAATGACTGCCATGACTTCCATAGTCAGGCTACTTGTGGTCTCAGCAAAAGCACCAGAGTCCTCCTTCACAATCCTCCCTCCGGCCTGAGCCGTAAAAGCCCATGCGCTTCTCACATGTCAGACGACCGACCCATCTGTGTAAATGACAGCATCACCGTCTAGCGAATTCTCGAAAATCAACATTTGTACTTCCGCCTCCACAGCAGCCGGATTTTCTTGTCTGAATTTTCTGTCTAGTTGGATGCAAACTAAAAAGGATGTACAGAAATCTGTTGGCACTTGCACCCACTCCTCGCCAGGTTCTAAGTCCTCAAGTGAACACACCTGTTGAAGAATGTCTTCGGCTTGACCCACCCACGACCGTCCTCTTTTTAACCTGCTTCCCTTCACCTTCATAATTTCACTTTGCAGTGGATGTTGTGTGTTTGCGTTAACTCCTGAGGTAGGCGCGTGCTCTGCAACTTTGTATTCTGTCTTTAATGGTTGGAAAATCAAGAAGGTAGCGCATCGCCATGCATGCTGTATCTCTTGTACATCCAAGAATAATGCGCATAGCTTCATTCTGTATCCTTTCCATCCTTTCTATCTGCTTACGGCTGAGAGTCAGGATTGCCATCGCATACTCAAAAACAGACATGACCAGTGTCTGTCTGTCTGTCTGTCACTTTCTCTCTTACAAGCTTTCCCCCGTTCCGCTAACAGTTCTGTTGTGACTAATCGTGCTAAGATGTTGTTTTTTTCTTTCAGAGAAAGAGAGAGAGAGTGATTGAAACAGTTCAAAGACAAGTCAAATCAAAAGAAAAGATAAAAGTAATGAAATACTGTGGAGAAATAACCATGTTATATCAAACAGGGGAACTAACTTAAATAAATACACTTAACTCTCTTCAGATATTATCTTCCTAAAACAGTAAGTAGCAACTTCTCTACCTGGTTTCGCGTCTAGCTTTCTTCTTATTGTCATATTATTTCTCTTCTGTTCTTTTGATGTGTTTAAAAAAAAAAAAATATTTTGACGTCTTTTAATTCGCATTCCGTGGCAGCCATTTTCTTGTGTGAACGAAATTATTTCTTTTTGAAATTTTCATTCTCTAACCGAAAAAAAAGTCAGTTTCATATCGTTTACAGGACGTCGCAATCAACACCATCATTTTTTTGCTGTTGTGATATCTTGGTAATTGTATGTTCAGTAGTTTGCGATTGGTCTCCCTGGCCAAGGTTTTAACCACATTGCTCGTAATCCCGTAAATCCACTAGGGGGAAAACAGCAGCTGCGAGATTCGGCAGCAGATTGCGCCGCACTGGTAACTTACGTGGGTATGTGAGCCGGTCGCTCAGAAAGCAATGGCAAACTACTGAGCGTAATATTTCCAAGATCATCAACACAGTTGAAGTTGAAAATGCTGGTGTTGACTGCAACGTCCTGTAGGGGAACTTATTTAAAAAATCCATACGCAACAATCAGTCCACTGTACTAGAAATCGTAGCATGTGTATGAACTAAGCTTGATTTCAAACCAAGTGAACAAGCAACAACAACAAAAAATCTTATAACAAGAATCATTTTGCTCCAGGACATTGTAGTTGAAGATCACCGGCCGTGCTAGCCACGTTAGACCGGAAACACAATTACGGGTATATAAATATGGCTACACAGGACGGACACTGTGTGTGTTGTAGATTGTATTTACTTCTGTTCTTTCCCTTGTGTTATTTAGCCCTGTGCGTAAATGTGCAATAGACGTAATTTAATTTTAATAAAAGTACAGTCTGTTTTAGAAATGCATTACTCTTTTGCATTTGAGACTTGCATGAAATAGTTAGCTCACAGAGAAATCATAACAAACGAAAGTAACAGATCATAAAATCATCATCAGTTCATCACCCGACTAAACTAAATTATTAATGGCAAACTACTGAATGTAAAACTTGCCAAGACATCAACAACAGCAGTAAACTGATGATGGTGTCAGTGTTGACAACGATGTCCTGTAAAAAGGATATGAACAAACAAATTAACTAAACTAACAGTGTCTAAGTAAAAGTAAGAATAATTTTAACTTAGTTAATATATAATATATTAATATTATTAATATTATTTTATTAATATTTAATAATAATTGTTATTTAATAATAATGATAATAAATGTATTTTTTATTTTATTTACAAAGAGATGACTGAAAATGCTACCAAGATAAGTGATCTTAAGTAAAGTGTTTATTTTCTTTTGTTTGTGATTATAAGTGAAAATTTAGAGATGAAAAAGTATAGTATTTAACTATTTTATTGTATTTATTTGTTGTGGTCTGAGTTGCTGTCCGAGTTTTGTGTCAGACACTGATAAACAGATTAGTTATCAGTTAAATTTAAATAGTTTAAAAGTAAAGAGTTTAATACTCACTATAGGACTATAGGCGTGTCTTCAAAGCTCAGACCACATACACATAAAGAAGTAGAAGTTAAAAGGCATAAAAGTGCAGCCCTGGACAGCAAACAGAACAAGTATCTAGAGGGATTTTGAAACGCACACATTTTAACTGTTATTGTTATCTTAATTATTATTAATAAAAGCTGACATTTTAGCACAATTTATTATTTTCAGTTACATTATTTTCATTATCTTTACTTACTAGAATTCGTAACAACTACCAACTGTTTCAAGATGATAATGTTAATTCACTGACTGATGGGTAAAGAAAGAATACCTTAAGTGACTACACGGACTTTGAGATGTCTGTAAGACCAACTCAGACAGTGAATGCAGGCCTGTCATGGAAGAAATGCAGTATCTGTCAGGACAGTGCGTTGTTTAAATCACCGCGTGATTTCAGCCAACATTTAAGAGATTTTCATTGCTCCAAAGAGGGTGGTTCCTATGTTTGTCGTTACGGTATGAATGGCGTATGCCTGTCGTTACCTTTAGAAGGAGTCAGTGACCGGGATTACGATGATCATGTGACAAGAGACCATATACACAGTGACTATGGTTAGTATTGTAATAATTTTTAATATAACGTTTTACTTGAGAACTTTATTTTATCGTATGGTGCAGACCTTGTGCAGCTTTCTTGTTCCTGACGTATTAGTGTTACCTTTCCTTTGGAGTAAACTAGGCGGACAGAGAAAGGGATCATGCTGCATGGGCAACACATGGTCTCTACAATTTCAGCCTATGCTTTGTGATATTGAGAGGTATAACTCCATCCCTGGCTTACCGCCATGGCTTGTAGTCATTATCATTTTTTAAAGGGGTTTTGGACGCAGATCGTAATCCCGCATACAGCGTTCGAAATACAGTGCGGGCGATTTGGCAGCAGTCTGCCTTGCATTGGTTTTTTACGAAATGGTATGGGTGCCGGTCGTTCAGAAAGCAATGGCAAACTACTGAATGTAAACTTGCCCAGGAATCACGAACAGCCAAAAGAATGCTAGGGTTGACTGTTACGTTCTTAAATTATATGCGTCTAACTTAACAAACTATCCTCTATCAAGATATCAGCAAAAACTTTGAGCTGCATAGATAAGAGATTAAATGAACAGATTTTAACAGATGTTGGGAAACAAATACACACAAAACAAAGCTGTGTGGCTGGTTAAAATATAAGACTGGAGCTATCATCATCATCACATCTTTGTTAATTGGAGGTATCATCATCATCATCATCATCTTTGTTCACTGGAGGTATCATCGTCATCATCATCTTTGTTCACAGGAGCTATCATCATCATCATCATCTTTGTTCACTGGAGGTATCATCATCATCATCATCTTTGTTCACTGGAGGTAACATCATCATCATCATCTTTGTTCACTGGAGGTATCATCATCATCATCATCTTTGTTCACTGGAGCTATCATCATCATCATCATCTTTGTTCACTGGAGCTATCATCATCATCATCATCATCTTTGTTCACTGGAGGTATCATCATCATCATCTTTGTTCACTGGAGGTATCATCATCATCATCTTTGTTCACTGGAGGTATCATCATCATCATCATCTTTGTTCACTGGAGGTATCATCATCATCATCTTTGTTCACTGGAGGTATCATCATCATCATCATCTTTGTTCACTGGAGGTATCATCATCATCATCATCTTTGTTCACTGGAGGTATCATCATCATCATCATCTTTGTTCACTGGAGGTATCATCATCATCATCATCTTTGTTCACTGGAGGTATCATCATCATCATCATCTTTGTTCACTGGAGGTATCATCATCATCATCATCATCTTTGTTCACTGGAGGTATCATCGTCATCATCATCTTTGTTCACTGGAGGTATCATCATCATCATCATCTTTGTTCACTGGAGGTATCATCATCATCATCATCTTTGTTCACTGGAGCTATCATCATCATCATCATCTTTGTTCACTGGAGCTATCATCATCATCATCATCTTTGTTCACTGGAGCTATCATCATCATCATCTTTGTTCACTGGAGCTATCATCATCATCTTTGTTCACTGGAGGTATCATCATCATCATCTTTGTTCACTGGAGGTATCATCATCATCATCATCATCATCTTTGTTCACTGGAGGTATCATCATCATCATCTTTGTTCACTGGAGGTATCATCATCATCATCATCTTTGTTCACTGGAGGTATCATCATCATCATCATCTTTGTTCACTGGAGCTATCATCATCATCATCATCTTTGTTCACTGGAGGTATCATCATCATCATCATCTTTGTTCACTGGAGGTATCATCATCATCATCATCTTTGTTCACTGGAGGTATCATCATCTTCTTTGTTCACTGGAGGTATCATCATCATCATCATCTTTGTTCACTGGAGGTATCATCATCATCATCATCTTTGTTCACTGGAGGTATCATCATCATCATCATCTTTGTTCACTGGAGGTATCATCATCATCATCATCTTTGTTCACTGGAGCTATCATCATCATCATCATCATCTTTGTTCACTGGAGGTATCATCATCATCATCATCTTTGTTCACTGGAGGTATCATCATCATCATCATCTTTGTTCACTGGAGGTATCATCATCATCATCATCTTTGTTCACTGGAGCTATCATCATCATCATCATCTTTGTTCACTGGAGGTATCATCATCATCATCATCTTTGTTCACTGGAGGTATCATCATCATCATCATCTTTGTTCACTGGAGGTATCATCATCATCTTCCCTGCCAAATGCCGTAGGCACTCATGTCTCTCCTCAGATCTCTGTCTCTGGTGTTCTGTATCAACTCTTGTTGATATTCCTTCATGCATTCCCTCAGTCTATCCAGCATCATTTCTCGGCTTACCTCTGCCACCACCGATCTTTTCTCTCATCACAATGTTTACCTATGCATCACTGCTAATTATTTGACCAAAGAAAGCTGTTTGTCTCAGTTTTATAGTTGTATATAATGTTCAACTTTCATTAGCCTCTTCCAGGCGATCATTGTTAGTTGCTCTAGCAGCTCACATAATTCACAACATTGGACTCTTTCAGTACGAGACAGGTACTACTTTTAACTCCTTCTACCGTAAGATGTTACTTAAGTAACAAATGCTTGGGTCAGAAGGAATTCATATATTATCACAATATAACAGAAAAAGTTAAAGTAACAATTGGGTGTAAAGTGGATTTATAAAACAATTAGATGAGGTACAGGGGTTTTCAGAAAAGCAAGATGGTACACAATGTCAGATGTGGTCACAGATTTTTGGATTATATGTATGGTGTGGAACAACATGACCTGGAGAAAATAGTGTGAGAGGGAATTTCCAATGGATCTGGCCGACACTCAGTACTCAGAGGAAAGACCAGATGGACACATAATCAGACTGCTGCTGCTACCATTAATTGGGACACTTCGCTGGCTGTTGAAGATAAAGACAGAGTATGTATGGGAATGTCCCGAGTGCTGGATGTTGAGTTGTTGACTCAGCTCATGAAAGCACATCATGTAAGTGCTTGCAAAAGGCTAATGAATGTAAAACATATTGAAATATAATAAAGAAACAGTTCCAAATTGCTGTTATATAGTCAGGGGCGCAGAGTTGGCGTCAGTACTCAACCTTGCAAAAGACCCCCATAGCTTGTGAGCAAAAGTTCAACTCCTGGCTTTCATATGGCAGAACTGCTTTAACAAATAGGAGAAGGGGCGATGGTGAGTCTCTGGCGTTGTAAAACCAGATTGCTCTAGATATGTATATACATACATACACGCACAGACACATGTGTGCGTGCATACACATCTAAACTCAAGTAAGGCCACAGTCTACCCTAGCAAAAGAAAGGTGCTGACAATGGTGGCAGCCAACCAGGAGGTGCTCTACAGAAATCATGATACCACGCAATCCCGCCAAGCGAACAAAAGAAGAAGAAGAAATAAGAAAGAAACAATGTTCTTTGGTTATGTAATGAAAAGCGAAGCATTGGAAAATATTGTGATGACCGGAAATATCAACAGTAGAAGAGGCAATTGCAGACCTTCAGAAATGATGCTGAGTGGCTTAAGATTGTGGCATACTTCTTCTTCTGCGTTCATCCGGAGTTTTTTTTTCGTACGTGATTGCGTTGTGCCTGTTTACAGCAGAGCTGCGTCCTCAAGTCAAGGACGAGAAGTCAACGTTTTAGTCCAACTGACCTGTGTAGGGGTTGAACCCGCTATATTGGCATCAGCACACCGGAAGTTTAAGTGCAAACGCTCTTATCCATTCAGCCATGCTTGCCTCTTGCATATATAAATAATATCAACAGAACTGATCCAGAACACACGGGACTGAACGAATTGAACGAACAAATGAACTTTATTTTAAATGGGTCACAAATTGGGCATGTAAGCCCCTCTTACAATCAGCCCTTGCAGTCACTCATCTGATTTACATCAGTTATCTATTGTGCATTGATACATTCACATAGAAAAATAAAAACATCAAATGAATGCTTGTGACATAATGCATTTTACCATGTTATGAGACAGGCAGGCAGACACACATACACACACACATATATAAAAACCTACATTTATACTTGCATCATTTACACAAACTCTCACAGTTATGCATCCACTCAATAACACACACATACACATACCCTTGCATACTACATATACTCACTCACAATCACAAACTCAATAACAAAAATATACTTATACATACATACTCCGAGATATGTGGAGATCATGAATGCCACTGCCATTTGGCACAGCACATGATGATGATATGTAAGAAGTCATCAATAAATATCATGTAAAGTAATCAATAAATGAATGCTGAGCTGCTTTCTAATGGATGGGTTAAGAGGAAGAAGTTGATGTCATAGAAAAGGTGAAGGAAGTCCTCCTAGGTAGATGCTGTCATTGGATGGTTATTGATGGCCTTCCGAGCTGTTGCATATGTGTGTGTATGTGGTTGTGTATTATATGTGTGTGTGTGTGAAGGAGAGTGTGTGTGCTTTGCTTTATGTATGAATGAGCATATTTGTAGGCATGAGAAAGAGAGAGAGATAAAGTATGTATGTATGAGTGATTGTATGTCAGTGGGTTTATAATTGTGAGTGGGTATGTATGAAGGGAGTATGTGTGGATGTGTTATTCTGCGGGTGTACGACTGTCAGTGTTTGTGTAAATGATGAATGTGTGTATGTCTGTCTGCCTGCAAGTCTCACAATATTGTAATGTGCTTTGTTTATGTTCACAGCTTTAATTTTACATTGGTTTTTCCATGTGAATGTCATGCTTTCCCTATTACCAGTGTCCCTTGCCATCAGGTGAACCCACTCCGACTTCTGAGGTACTTGCAATTTACGTCCTCAGGTCAAGGATGAGAAGTCAACATTTTAGACCAACTGACCGGTGTAGGGTTTGAACCCACTACCCCAGCATCGGCACACTGGAAGTTTAAGAGCGAGAGCTCTTACCCATTCAGCCTTGCTGACCCTCTGTGCAAAAGATGAGGGTCGGAAGGGTCAAATGTAAGAAGGGCCTGCGTGCCCAAATTGAAAATGAAATTTGTTCGTTTGTTCATTCTCATTGTCATCATATGCCATACAGATTAGTGTGGCCCATCTCACCAGAGTCCTGGAACTGGTCTGTGTTCTTGTCCCAAATATGCCATGTGGCATTTATCTCTCTGACATCCTCTTGTTCTTTTCTCATCAATGTTTCCAGTTGTTACCATGTTTTTATAAGTTTATCCCTCCTCACATAATGCCCTAAAAAATCTAATCTCGACTGTCTGCATCTAATTTCTCTAATCAGTTTACCGTTTTAATTTTTTCTTTAAAAAAAAACAACTGTCTAATGTATTTTTCTGTCTGTCCCTGGCATTCTTCGCATTTCACACCCAGAAACCACATTTTCACTGCCATTGAATATTTCTCAGCTCACCTGCTAATTATCTTGTCCATGTTTCACATGCTTACAACAGTATAGGTTCTAAATAAAACTTCTGCTGTTGACAGCTTTTTATTGTTGACTGTTTTCCGCCTGGCAGAAAACTGCTTTTGCCGTGGTGATTCTTGTTCCAATCTCTACAAGCATTGTTAGTCAGATGTTGTAACTGTTCCAAGATAGTTGTATTGATTCAACTGTTTCAGAATTTTCCTATTTACACAATTGTTTTAAGTTAGTTGCAGGTCCTTTACAGGATGTGGCAACCACCCCCAGCATTTCTTGACTGATTTACTAGGTAATTTTACCACTCAGTAGTTTGCCATTGCTTTCTAAATGATTGACGCTCATAGCATTGAAATTAATGCTAGGCAATCTGCTTCCAAATCATCTGTGGTTTATTTCAAACCCTTGATTCGAAGGTCAGAATGGCCGAATGGATAAGAACGCAAGCTCTTAAACACCTGGTGTGCTGTTGCCAAGGTAAGAGGTTCAACCCCTAGACTGGACAGTTGGACTGAAATGTTGACTTCTCATCCCTTGACTTGGGGACGTAAATTACAAGTACCTCTGAAGTCGGAGTGGGTTTGCCTGATGTCAAGTGACACTGGTAATAGGGAAAGCTAATCCAGTGCACTAGAAGTGGTGTGTGCACAACTCTTGAATTCAAAGTGAACGTGTGCAAAAATAAAAACACAAAAAAACTTTGATTCAGTATGCTAGGGAATTATGAAATGCGTTGTCTCCCTCTGAGCACATGGATGTTACATTGCGGAATTTATTTCTTCTTAGAGATGACCATAAGTAGAATAAGAATAAGGACCAGTAGACTATGCAGTAAAACAAAAGTGATTTGATATTATACAGGTGCACGAAGCAAGGTATCACGAGATCGTAGAAGTGGAGAGCAGTCGTTCAGTGATTCCCAAATGCCGTCGTCAAATCAAGAACCAAACGTAGTCCAGGACCAATATAAGTGGACAGTTCACAATGCTTCAGTTAATCTGCCAGCTCTTCTAAATGACCCTAGACTCGTCAAACGAGAGACAGATTTCTTCACCAAGACCTGGGGTCACTCTTTTGAGAAGGTTGAAGTTCTTCCATCTCCATATGTTCCTGAGATTGGGCCAGAGCATTTTGAAAAATATATCAGGAAAACATCGACGGTAAGATTGTGAATGTCTTTGTTGGATTTGTGTAGGTGTCTGCATCATGGTTGTAAAAGTTAGTTAGTTAGTCATGGTTCCAACTTCACGGTAAAGGGTCCCCCCATTATGCTCTGTTTCTGTGCCAGTGAATGTCACACAAAATACTCCTCACTGCCCCATGTGAAAAGTGGAATAGATAGGAATCTCATCAAATCAATAGCCAGCATAAGTATACTATGCATAATGCCGCTGCCAGAATGCCAACATAAAAGTCCACCACAAAAAATACAGTTCATCATTGATGGAAGCGGCAGCCACACATTATTACATAAGGCAACCTAGTTAGTTTATCAACCGGCCAGCTGCTATTTTTCTGAACATGCAGTTCACGCTACAAACAACTGTGGACAGCTGTAAAAGCACTCCACATGAAATTCACAACTCACCTTGTCGCTCCATACACTCAACTCAGTAGCATGCACTACCAGTCCAACATGAGGAAAATGCATAGGCAAACCATAGCCACAAGCATAAACACTCCAGAGGCCTTAACAGCTCAATCGCCTATCCTCCATGTTGGGGACCAGAAGTCATTTGCAAATGTAAAGGAACCTAGTTCTGTCTGATAATGCATACATTTGGGATGTATATCTATGTTTCTTTACAACAATAAGAAAGAGACAAACATAATTCTGTGGTCATGTGATGAGAAGAGAGGCATTGGAGAATGTCATGACAACAGGAAAGATCAATGGGAATAGAGGCAGACGTAGACCAAGACAAATAATGCTGGCTGGATGGATTGAGACGGTGGCATGGAGGGATATTATCAGCAGAGTTGATCCAGAGCATCAAGAACCGAGATCTGTGGAAAGACATGAACGCCTATCCATCCATCCATCATGTGCCATGCTGGTAAGCGTGGGCGGTCATGTTTTGCCATTTCACTCGGTCACCAGAGTCGTGGATCAGCTCTGTGTTTCTGTCTCAGCTATGCCACGTGGCCAAGCCTATGTCAACAGGCAAGTCACATAATGCTAATGACATGTTTTTAACGTGCATGTTGGTATAATCGTTATGAGGCTATGCTGATAAAGCCATGAGTGCTGGGGGATGAGGGTTCGACACTTGCACATGTCATATGTTAAGCGAGGGATAAACTGCCCACCTATTTCTCCATACATTCAGACCTACATCACAGTGGTGAAAACTCTGCCATGGAGCAAGCACAACAGGAAGCATTTGATCGTCAGAAGATGTCACCTCCTTGCCAAGGGGGCACTTCTTGCTAACACATCACAGACCGATCGCAGATTTCTGCTGCAGTTGTTTTTCATTTGTTTTTGTGTTAAATATGTTTCTAATGTTGTGGCGAATGGATTAGGGACGCAATTGTAATCCAGTATACCGGGTTTGAAACACAGCTGCAAGCGATTTGGAAGCAGGCCGCCTTGCATTGTTTTTATACAATGATGTGAGTGTCGGTCGTTCAGGAACCAATGGCAAACTAATGAACGTAAACTTGCCAAGAAATCACAAACAGCCAGAAAATGCTGGGGTTGATTATGATGTCCTGTAAAGGATATGCAACTGACTTTATTTTCTTCAAACTCTTAACATCCACCATCCAGCACTCATACCATTGTATGAAAACCAACACAAGGCAGTCTACTTCTAAATCACTCACAGCTGTGATTCAAACGCGGTATGCAGGATAGCAAAATGTTGTGCCTGCTATATATATATACTTTGTAAAATTTTCATTTAATGTTGCTTTTATTAATTTGTGGTTTGTTCCTTTCATTTGATTATGACATCATTATGTAGGAGATATTTTGCAGAACATCGCTCTCTATCTCTCACCATTTCCCCTGTCACATCACATACATTTTCATGCCCCTAGTGTCTTCAATGTCCTGTGTCTACCTTTATCATACATCATCATTATTAAGTGACTTGCTGGCTGGCATGGGCAATCATGCTTCTCTTCAAATCATGCTTCTCCTCAAATCATACTTCTCCTCAAATCATACTTCTCCTCAAATCATACTTCTCCTCAAATCATACTTCTCCTCACATCATACTTCTCCTCAAATCATACTTCTCCTCAAATCATGCTTCTCCTCAAATCATACTTCTCCTCAAATCATACTTCTCCTCAAATCATACTTCTCCTCAAATCATACTTCTCCTCAAATCATACTTCTCCTCAAATCATACTTCTCTTCAAATCATACTTCTCCTCAAATCATACTTCTCCTCAAATCATACTTCTCCTCAAATCATGCTTCTCCTCAAATCATGCTTCTCCTCAAATCATGCTTCTCCTCAAATCATGCTTCTCCTCAAATCATACTTCTCCTCAAATCATACTTCTCCTCAAATCATACTTCTCCTCAAATCATGCTTCTCCTCAAATCATGCTTCTCCTCAAATCATACTTCTCCTCAAATCATGCTTCTCCTCAAATCAAGCTTCTCCTCAAATCATGCTTCTCCTCAAATCATGATTCTCCAACAGTATGGAACAATTCATGTGTTGACTCGTTTCAGTGCCATGACACAAGACTGTCAAGAATTTAATCTCACTGTCTTCCTCTATCTCTGTTTCCACAAATCTTTATGGTTGTCACACAATATGTTGAAATTATTGTCTTCTCATAATATAACCAAAAAATGATGTCTGTCTCTTTTTGTTGTTTGTGATAAGTTGTTTTTGTGAATAAACCTCCCTCAAAATGCCCAAATTGCTCAATTTGGCTGTCCAATGAATTTTCAGCACTCTTCAATAAAACCATATCTCCAAGACCTCTAGGGATCTTTTTACCTGTTTACCATTTGTTCAGTATTTGCAGCTGTATGTTAAAACTGGTTCCGTGTAACATGCAAGAATTCTTTTTGTAAGTTCCAATTATTGCATTAAAAGTTCTTCATTTTATGTCATACAGATATGTATAAGTTCCAGAAAGGTTCATCATATCTTTGCATGCCAATATGGGGTCTCCATGGTGAAGTGGTTTCGCTGCCTACCTTGTGCTTCAAAGGATATAGGTTAGATTCCTGGCTACGTCGTGTGGTTCATGAGTGCAATTTTCTCTAAGACTCCAGGGAATCATCGCTAGATCTATGGAGTTCATGCTGTATGCGACACCATGGCAGGCAGCCCTGCAGAAAGAGACCGAGCTGTATGGAATAAAACCTGGTGTAATTAAGTTAATCCTCTTTCCTATTAGACCCCTTTTAAACCTTTATTTTAGTATCCAGGAGACCCATGATGTCAGTTAACCTTTTAGTCCTGTTCAACTTACAAAAATGACAGTAAACAAATGTGACTGATTGTTTGTCTGGGTTGTGTATGTTTATTGTCACTTTGGTTTGATGGCTAATGTTTTAGATTATCTATATTTGTAGAGGTTAAAGAAACATAGTCGCAGCAAACAAAAATTGGTGGAAGAAGCAGTTGGAGGAAAAGAGGTTTATCCATCTCTTCATTTTAGACAAATAGGTGAGTAGTTGTGTTTGTGGTGATTTTTATCTGTACATGTTTCTTCTTCTTCATTCCTCAATTGAGGGGAGTGTATCATAACTTGTTGCACATCTCGTAGGTCGGTGTGTCTCACTTCAGCATCATCATCATCATCATCATCATCAAATGC
The DNA here is from genome assembly GCA_014155875.1 of Cepaea nemoralis. Classification (NCBI taxonomy): domain Eukaryota; kingdom Metazoa; phylum Mollusca; class Gastropoda; order Stylommatophora; family Helicidae; genus Cepaea; species Cepaea nemoralis. Next base: position 777,497 of record JACEFZ010021123.1, on the reverse strand, counting down.
CCTACCAGCTGGCATAGGCATTCATGTCTCTCCACAGGTCTCTGTCTTTGGTGTTCTGGATCAACTCTGCTGATTATATTCCTCCTCCATGCCACCGTTTCAATCATTTCTCTTGGTCTGCCTCTGCCTCTCTTCCCCTTGATCTTTCCAGTTTTGAGCATGCTGTTGTGTAAAGCTTGCCCCCTCTAGACAGATTCCTATCTACAGTAACAGACCCTGTGTACCCACATGTTGGTTTCCTTAACAGTTTTGCTCATGGCCAACTGTGTGGGATTTGTAACTTGCACACAGTGCCTTCTGTTTTGGTTTTTTTTTTATTTGGGTGGTCATTATCTGATAAGATGAGGTAACCAGTTTCACTATCTGGGAGATCAGGGGTAGTTTGCTATCATCAAACATAAAGAGCTCTTGTAAAAGTTCCCAGACTTGTGCTGGGATTTTGTTGTTGGGCGCTTGCTCACTTTGAACTCAAGCGTAGTCCGTACACATGCTAGTGTTTCTAACACACTGGACTGATTTTTTATGTGTGGACTAGCACTCTATATTACCAGTGTCGCTTGCTATTAGGCGAACCCACTCCCATTTCTGAGGCACTTGCATTTTACGTCCCCAAGTCAAGGACAAGAAGTCAACATTTTAGTTCAGCTGACCAGTGTAGGAGTTGAACTTGCTACCTCAGCACCAGCACATCTCGTTCTTATCCATTCAGCCATACTGACCTCTCATGCTGGGAGTTGAAGCCAATACCGTATTAGCCTGAGGTAGACTCATAACATCACAGCAGCATATCCTCCATTCTTCATTCTTGAGCAGCATGGAATAACAAAACTGTTGAAACTACAAAATCAAACAAAAGGACATGATGAGATCCTGCAGGGAAGCAACTGCAGTCATCTGCTGCATCTTCCAAAGAGGTCAGGCCAGGCAAATATCACATCAGCACAGATCCCACTCATAAACGTGATATTTGTATTTTCAGCTATCTTTTCTTTTGTTAGTTAAACACAATTTTTGGTCAAAATGTTCACTTTTATCTGTGTGTCTGTTTGTCACATTTTGGCTACAGTAAGAGAAGACAAAAACTAGAGAATCTTGTGACAACTGGAAAGATTTGTGGAAAGAGAGATAGAGGAAGACAGGGAGAGACTATTCTGAACAGTCTTGCTTGCCTGCCAGCAGAATGTTTATGTGTTCAAATCCCCCTGGAGGTGGTGATCTGGACTCCCAGATCAACCCTGATGAAAACGGTACCAAAAATGTTCTGGGAAATAAAGGTGGTAGGTGTGGTTTTGGTCACATGACCCATCGAGTGCCGATTGGTCTATCAAGATATGGTTTTAGCACCATATACCCAGTATACCTCAGGGCTTGGAAATGGGTCCTTGACTTTACTGACAGTATTGAGGAATGGCACTGGATATTTCAGATTACTGAGATCAGCATTGGTAAATATGTGAGCCAGTGTTGGTTTGTCACCTCATGTAGAGCAGTGTTTAAATAAAACCCAACATCTGGAGCTGACACCAGTGACCTGGTTGTGTTGTGTGTGCGTGTAGTGCAACAGCTGTTACAGTCATTAATCTAACTTTCAAGTCTGGCTTTAACTCATTCTGGCCCAGGAGTAACTATTTCTCACCCAGGCATGAGCCACAGTGGCTTAGTGATTAGTACATGGGTCTGTCAAGACAGTGGTTAGGGATCAATTCACTGAAAATGGGTCCCGGAGAATTTTCAGAATTTATTGGGACTTGTCAGGGAAGGACAGTTGATGAAGGGAACAGGCCACCCCACCTCATATTTCATGGCCAAGACTATGGTAAGGCCTAATACTTGCTGGCTCCACAGCGAAGGGGTTATGGACGCAGTTTGGAATCCCACACACCCGCATTCGAACCACAGTGATTTGGCAGCAGGCCGTCTTTCTTTTTTTGGCCTATCCCTTACAGGATGTTGCAGTCAACATCAGCATTTTTCATCTGCTGTTTTATGTACTAAGCAAGATTATGCTCAGTAGTTTGCCATTGCATTCTGAGCGACCGGCTCACATACCCCGTAAGTTACAACGCAGTGAGAACCGCTACCGATTCTCATGCAGGTTACTTTACTCATGAGAATAGACGGGAGAAAGAGGTTAACCCCTAGGCCAGGTAGACCGGCGGTTGTCTTACGTTGGTTTTTTTTTATGAAATGGTATGGGTGCCGGCCATTCAGAAAGCAATGGCAAAGTACTGGACGTAAACTTGCTCAGGAATCACGTACAGCCAAAAAATGCTGGGGTTGACTGCTACGTCCTGTATAGGATATGCAACTATTTTTTAATAATTCACACCCAGATAGCTGTATATGCTTTGCCTTCAACAAATTAGGTTTATTATGGGCAATTTGAGTACTGTCCTATTATGTTTGAAACTCATTCTGAAATGTGTGAATTCGGAGTTTATTTATAGCTCTGATATTTTAATTGAAGTTTGTTTTCGTTTCCATTTTCAGAGCAAAGTCGTGCTGAATTGGACCAGATAAAGGTATAAGCAAGTGCTAAAGAAATCTTGTCTTCTCTTATGTGTTTCTATAGTAGTTTGGTTATATCTCTTTGGACTCATTAACACTATCAGCATTTACCTTATCAACAGCATCACTATCGTCGTCTTCAGTAACAGTCTAGCAAACATCCAAGTATCATCCTGTACCCGACCAATTGAAGCAGTTAAAAAAGTTAGTTGCATTGAATTTTTGAGCATGTTGTACGAAGACACCTGTCTCACTTGTCTCTTTTTGAGCATGTTGTACACCTGCATACACACGCTCATTTTATATACACTTACACAGACTCATTTTATATACACCTGCATGGACACACTCATTTTATATACACATGCATACACATTCATTTTAAATACACCCACATACACACACTCATTTTATATACATCTGCACACACATTTTATTTACCTCTTCATACACATACTCATTTTATTTACCCCTCCATATACACACTCTCATTCCTTTTGTGTATATTTTGTTAGAGGTGTTATTTTGATTTATTTTTCAGCTGTTTATGTCAACGCATTTTAGCCTAGAGAACCCAGACATTTTCAACACTGTCTTTCCATGGACTCAGATTGAAGAGTCGAGGGGAAGTCACCAAACGGAGCCCAGGCAATCATCCAAACTCCTGCAGGAGAAGGTCAGCTGAAAATATATACATTTTCTCATCATAATCGTTGTCATCATCATTGTCATCATCATCATTGTCATCATTATCACCTTCATCATCATCATCATCAACATTGCCATCATCATCATCATTATAATCATCATCATCATCATTATCATCATCATATCTCAACCATGCCAGAACTGTGGCGAAGGGGTTATGAATGCAGTTCGTAATCCCACAAACCACGTTCGAAACACATTGGTTTCCATACAAAAGTATGAGTGCCGGTCGTTCAGACAGCAATGGGAAACTACTGAACATAAACTTGCCCAGGAATCACAGAGTAAAAAAATGCTGGTGTTGACTGCTAGTCCTGTAAAGGAGATGCAACTAATTTTAAATCAATCATAAGCCAGATGTTCTGTGTTGCTGTCATGTGACAATTATCTATCCTTCTGTGTTGCTGTCATGTGACAATTATCTATCCATCTGTGTTGCTGTCATGTGGCAATTATCTATCCTTCTGTGTTGCTGTCATGTGGCAATTATCTATCCTTCTGTGTTGCTGTCATGTGGCAATTATCTATCCTTCTGTGTTGCGGTAGGTCTTTCTCTTCTCTACCTCCTGGGTATACTTACTTCCATAAGGATCGTTTTTAGACTTTCAGGCATTTTTACATGTCCAAAACATCTACATTGATAAATATATATATATGATGCCTTTTTTTTTTTTCTTCAGTTGTCATTATTTTTGTTTTTGTCATGTTAAAATATATTGTTTTTCACTTTGTTCATGCACTGACTGAATTAGTTTCTCAGTTCTCATTTGATTTCTTATCAGCAATACTGCGTCGTAAGCATATTCTGTTCCGGTATTTCTGAAACCCCCATCTTCCCAGTTATCATAACCTTCTTTGGATCCTCTCCTTGCATAACTTCAAAAAATATTATGATTGTCTTGTCCTGCTTTGGATAATCATTTGTCTTTGTGCACTGGCATCTGGCCATCTTAACAGACGATAGTTCATGATAACTACAAACCATTGTGGGGACCAGGGATGGAGTTATACCTCTCCATAGCACAAAGCCTGGGCTGAACTTAGGCATTATCTTTCTCTAGGCCTGCATAGTTTACTTCAGAAGAAACGTAAAACCATACGCCTGGAGCAAGACAAGCCGCAGGAGCTGCCAGATTAACAAAGCAATGCTCTAACTGTCCGCCTGCGGAGCTTCCATCCTAGACCAGTTGTTGACCAAGGCTTAGGGCCTGGTCTGCCCTGCCATGACATTTAGTCTTTAGGTTGCATCTCCTCACATTAGTATAATTACGGTCTTCCATCCGAACTGTTGACACAATGTAGGGTGTGTTGTTTGGTGAGCGCCACCCAACATTCGGTGCTAACAGAAAGCAGGTAGTACCATCTACTGTCATACGGTAGCTCAGTCATATCTGACTGAAACCTGACAGACTGTCTTTGTGTGAAATGAAACAAATAAGTGGAGAAACAATGAACACAGATACATGCGCATACCTTGCAATGACGTCTGGCCAGGTAAATAGGAATCACAGTGGGTTGAGCTGCAGTAGCATAATAATTCGATGCTTGCCTTCCGACGCTGTGGTAATAGGTTCAAATGTGTATTGAGGCGGATTTTTTAAATAGACCTGAGGGTTCCCAGACCGACCCAGCCTAAAATGCCTTGGGAAGTGAATATGACAGGTGTGATATTAGGATTCCGTGGCTGATTCCCTTGGGAGTGAGCAAGAGTTTGGTCAGCACTCATCCCTTAGAGGAACACGCAGGAGGACGTTCAGTCAGGCTGCCACTTCTACCAACAGCAAGGGAACCTTCATTGGCTGCTGAAGAAGGGGATGGAGGCACACATGTGGGAATGTCCCAGACACAACGATGTTGATGTTTGATTTCATATGTCATCTCATCTAGCTCAGTCTCTCTCTCCACAGAGTAGTTTACCTCCTGCCAGAAGTGTGGTATAGAGCACAAGCTCCTTGGCTCCAGCATCGACCCCCAGGGGTCTCAGAAACAAACTGTGCTTGAGGACTGAAAAGTGGAGTCCGAAAATGAACCCATCACCTGGCTTAACCTCTCTGCCATGGAGACCTCCCTTGAATTGTTGATAATATCTTAATGAATACCTTGAATTGTTTATACTACCTTAATGAATACCTTGAATTGTTTATACTATCTTAATGAATACCTTGAATTGTTTATACTACCTTAATGAATACCTTGAATTGTTTATACTATCTTAATGAATACCTTGAATTGTTTATACTGTCTTAATGAATACCTTGAATTGTTTATACTATCTTAATGAATACCTTGAATTGTTTATACTATCTTAATGAATACCTTGAATTGTTTATACTATCTTAATGAATACCTTGAATTGTTTATACTACCTTAATGAATACCTTGAATTGTTTATACTATCTTAATGAATACCTTGAATTGTTTATACTACCTTAATGAATACCTTGAATTGTTTATACTGTCTTAATGAATACCTTGAATTGTTTATACTACCTTAATGAATACCTTGAATTGTTTATACTGTCTTAATGAATACCTTGAATTGTTTATACTGTCTTAATGAATACCTTGAATTGTTTATACTACCTTAATGAATACCTTGAATTGTTTACACTGAATTAATGAATACCTTGAATTGTTTATATGTTTATGATTACCTTGAATTGTTTATATCTTAATGAATCCACAGCTGAGCCATTACTTGGGTATTTGTGTATGTTTGGATTCTGCCATTCAACATCTGAATGTATTCACAGTTAAGCCATTACCTGGATATCGTAGAGGTGCGGATTGCTCGGCAGATCTCTCAGAAGTCAGATGCCTTCTTTCATGCCATGACATCACATGACGAGCTGCAGGAGAAGCTGACAAATACTGTACAGTCTGTTAAACGGCTCAGGTGAGTGCCCTCCGAGTTCTGGCTGCTTGTTTTGTTATTATGTTAAACGGCTCAGGTGGGTGCCTGCTGTTTTTGGCAGCTTGTTTTGTTATTATGTTAAACGGCTCAGGTGGGTGCCCTCCTGGTTCTGGCTGCTTGTGTTATATTAAACGGCTCAGGTGGGTGCCTGCTGGTTATGGCGGCTTGTTTTGTTATGTTAAATGGCTCAGGTGGGTGCCTCCTGGTTCTGGCTGCTTGTTTTGTTAGTATGTTAAACGGCTCAGGTGGGTACCTCCTGTTTCTGGCAGCTTGTTTCGTTATGTTAAACGGCTCAGGTGGGTGCCTCCTGGTTCTGGCAGCTTGTTTTCTTATTATGTTAAACGGCTCAGGTGGGTGCCTTCTGGTTCTGCCTGCTTGTTTCATTATTAAGACTGTTTTTATTGTGATGATTATTTGGGTCTGTCTTGTTTATATTTATTGTAACTGTGTCCACTTCTTTGTCTTCTCTCCATTTTCCCTGTTACGCCTATTAGTGCCAGGTTAGGACAGAACCTCTGTGTGGCTGCATTCACAGAGCCATTGATTTCTTTTTCTTTCTTCTTGTACTTTTATCCCCCATTGGAGTATAGGTCCTGAGCCAACTCATGCCCAGCTATCCAGTCTTTTGCTACCCTCCACAGCTCCCACCATGTCCTCCCAGTGTTATCAATCTCTTGAATTCTCTTCTCCGTGTGTTATTTAGTCTCCCTCTGTACCATTTATCCTATGGGTTCCAGAGGAAGGGACTTTCTAATTATACTATTATCAGATTTTTGTCAGTGTATGTTCTATCCATTGGCACTCTTTTCTTCACTTCTGGATTCGCTGGAACCTCTGTAGTTCTCTTCTAAACCCTGCATTAGTTATTCTGTCATTACAGTTTAGTTCTATTCTGCAGAGGCACCAGTGAATGAATGTTTGTAGTTTACTTGTAATTCGTTTTGTCTTTCTCTATATTTCTGACACTTACAGCAGTACTGGACACTGACCTAACGGAAAGGATAAGAGCAGTTTTTCTTAAACTTTCTGTGTGCAGATGGTGGGGTGGGCAGTTCAAGTTGAACTTAAACGTTGACGTCTCGTTCAGAAAGCATTGGCAAACTACTGAACGTAAAATTGCCTAGAAGATTGGACTTAGGTTGATTGCAACATCCCTAAATGGACATCAGACATTTAAACAGCATTGCTGATTTTATGTTAGAGTTAAATATTCTAAGTTTTATACTAGTGTTAATTTTTGTTGGCTTCCCCAAGTTTGGCCCTAATGCTGTTTAAAGAGGCAGAGAATGCACTAATAGAGTGAGAAGCAGTGAGCTCCCTAATAATAACAGCAACATTTAGAACCACATAAAGTAAGGTAAACATGATAAAAATGATTGTTGTCCATTTGTACTGACATGAAAATGTATTGTACTTTTTTTTAAACAAATAATCTTGCCAGTTCATCTGTCAGACAGTTACTAGATAGTTTTGTCCAGTTTTGCAAAGGCATGATGGCTCTGCCTGCTGGCCTAACAGATTTTGCTTTTTTAATATTATTATTAATTTGAATGTATTTCCTACATAGCCTTACTGATTTTAATTGCATTTGTTTAGCAGACACACTAGAAACTCTGAAGAGATCTGAGCACCTATGGACTTGTCTGTCATGCAATGATTATAGTGTCTTGATATTTTGATATGTGGTTAATACGTGGTTTCAGAATCAACATCAGTGCTCTTGGGACATTCCCACACACTCCATCTCCTTCCTCAGAAGCTACTGAAGAGTTCCTGTGATTATTCCAGTTAAAAGTTTGTTGTATATCCTTTCCAGGACATCACAGTCAAACCCAGCATTTGTTGGCAGTTTGTGATTTCTTGGCAAGTTTATGTTCATTAATTTGCCATTGCTTTCTGAACAACTGGCACTTATATCTTCGTATGGAAACCAATGTAAGGTGGTCTGCTACAAATTGCTCGCAACTTTGTTTCAAACGCAATATGTGGGACTGTGAATTGCATTCGTTACCCTTCGCCACAGAGCCGATGATTATTCCAGTAACAGTTTGATTATAGACCCGCCGTGGCTTTTCCTCTGAGCCTTGATATATCATTCAGACCTGCTACTCACTCCCTTCTCAACCAGTCTTTCCAGATACGGATACTCTGTTCTGCCGCACATTCCGCCTGGTCTCAGTGAGAATGTGATAACTCAAAACAGCGTGAATGTAAACACAGAAACCACAAACAATTTATTGCCAGGCATATTTTGCTGCATCTCTTGTCTTCTGGTGCATACTGCAGAATTATATATATATATCATGCAAAGAGTTAGGAGGAAAATACAACCTGAAATAGGAGAAGAACAATGTGGGTTTGTGGAAGGCAAGGGTACAGTAAATGCTGTGTATATACTGAGAAACATAATCGAACGTTCTATAGAAGTAAACAAAGATCTACACCTTTGCTTTATTGACTACACAAAGGCTTTTGATAAAGTGAGACATGTCAACATGATAAGGATGCTTGAAGATTTACAAATTGATGGAAAAGATCTTAGACTTGTATAAGTATAAAACATATATTGGAAACAACAAGCTGCCATAAGAGTTGATAATGAAGTAAGCCAATATCAGCCTATTAAAAGGGGTGTGAGACAGGGATGTGTAATGTCTCCAGATCTGTTTTCCCTGTACAGTGAAAGTATTTTCAGAAATATTGAAGATATGGAAGGAATCAACATTGGGGGACGAAGCATCAATAACATTAGATACGCAGATGATACAGTCTTGATTGCAGACAATGAACAGGACCTGCAAAATTTAGTAGATGCGATTGTTACACACAGTGAACAACTAGGGTTAGAATTAAATTGTAAAAAGACACAGATTATGGTCGTCACTAGGAAGGACGAAATACCACAATGTAATATACAAGTAAATGGGAATATTCTTCAACAAGTGAGCAGGTACAATTATCTCGGAACAGTCATAACATCTTATGGGAGATGCCTTGAAGAGATTAGAACAAGAATCGCCATGGCGAAAGTAGCCATTTGCAAGATAAAAAACATACTGACCAATAAAAAGATGTCAATTGCAATGAGAAATATAGTGTCGAGGTGCTACCGATTCCAGGCAATAAATCATGCAACACATTGTTTGTGCCTTCTGTGTTTACATTTGATAATTGTTATTGAATTCTCTCTAAAACTGATTCTGGTATTTCTGGGCATATCTCTATGCAAATTGCTATGTCTGAATATGTGACACAATTGCAATACAAATATTTAATAGGAATTTGATGTGCATTTGTGCAGGGAAAGCATAATTATCTGTCTCTGAATATGGTACACATTCTCAATACAAGTATTTTATAGAAATTTGATGTGCATTTTTGCAGGGAAAGCGTCAACTTTATTTGTCTCAAAATATGGTACACATTTTCAATGCAAATATTTAATAGGAATTTGATGTGCATTTGTGCAGGGAAAGCATCAACGTTATCAATGAGAAGATTGCCAAAGACTCTCTGCGTGTGTTGAAACTTGCTCGCACTAGGTCACATTACATGGCCTTATTTAGTAAGGTAACTATTGTCTCTTTGGCTGTACATTGTCATCATGTTCTCATTCTTGTTTATTGGTAGTGGCACAGATCAGGATTCTCATGTATGTATGCCACAATTATGCAATCTATGAACATTATTATTGTGGGCATTTGGTCTGTGTCAGTGTAAAGTTAAGGTCTCTTGTACATGTTGTAAGGCTGATTGGACATGTGGTCTGTGTCAGTGTTAAGGTCTCTTGCACATGTTGTATGGCTGATTGGACCTGTGTTGCTAGATCCGTAATGTTATAGAGCAGTCGGCAAGTTGTGCTTGATGTGCTCAGTCTCACGCCGGCTGCCTTTACTTCCTAAAGCATTTCCTGGTACCTGTTTTAGGCTGGGTCGACTTAGGAATCCAGGTTAGTTTTTAAAATTTGAATCAGGTTGAACCAGTGATCATTGGGACAGCAAGCGAATGTCGAGCCACTGTGCCACCGCGGCTCTATTTTGATCTATGTGGTAACCATCTGCCATCAAGTCTGACTCTCAGATCATCCGTGCATTTTTCCCAGAGACCTTGGGGGTCGTCACTGGAGCTACAGAGTTTGTACGTTATGTGTTGCTCGTGGCAGGCAGCTTGCCTTTTTGTGAAGAGATTTTGTGAAGAATATTGCAGTTGTACACAAATTTCATACAAGAGACAGTATTGCAGTTATAGACATATTTCAAGTGAACGAAAGAAGAAGGAGGAGAAACATAGTTAGTTAGTTTACAAAGTCCTGACTGAGTAGATCAGATTTTTTGAAAATATATGTAATAGTACAGTCACATCATTTACATGAATGACTGGCACCTTGTTATCTTGACAAATAGTAATTTGTTTCACTGTGCTTCCAAAAGGCATAATAACTACAATACATGGTGGTAGCTAGAACCAGGAATAGAATTATATCTTTCCATAGCAAAAAGCCTGGGCTAAATTGTAGAGACCATGTGTTGCCCACGCAGCATGATCCTTCTCTTGACCAGTCTAGTTTACTCCAGAGAATAGGTAACACCAATACATCTGGAACAAGGCAAGCTGCTGGATCAGAAAAGCAATGCTCTGTCTGCCTGTTGGAGATTTGATCCTAGACAAATTGCCGACCATGAAGTAGAGCCTGGTCTGTCCTGCCATGACATTTAGTCTTTAGATTGCATTTCCTGGCACCAGGATAAGGCTTGTACCCTCCCAATTGCTCTCTTCCATCCGAAGTCATAGGCACAATGTGGGGTGTTGGGTTTGGTGAGCGCTGCTCAACATCTAGCCTTAACAGAAAGCAGGTAACACAGCCTATAGTAGCTCGGTCATACCTGACTAAAACCTGACATATACACATGGTTTTCATAATCAGCATGTAAATGATACACTTGTTTGTTTCTAATTCGCAGCTGAAAATAATGGCATCTATACACGAAACCCAGCCAACAATCCAGCGTCTGCTGTCCAATAATGAGTTCATTGGTGCCCTTGACCTCATCTCCACCTCCCAGGACGTTCTCAACAAAGACCTGGCCGGCATCAACAGCTTTCGGTAGGTGGTTTGCTCGTGCAGCATCATTTGTTTCTCTTCTGTGAAGTTATTTTTCTATGGCGGAAATTAATGGGTCGTAAAGGCGAGGGCGTAAACTACATTGCACTGGGTTTGATCACATATGATTTGGTCTCTTTCCGCAGGGTTACCTGCCGAAAGCATTGCACAAAGCACAGACTCTGTAAATCCAGCAATGACCCCCATGAGTCTGAAAAAAAATTACACTTGTGAACCGAACAACATAGTTTAGAATTGAACCCACAACCTTCAGAGTGTAAGACAGGCGGTGCAACCAGAACTAGAATGATCAAGTCAGAAGTTTGAAGTTGAGAGTGTGCAGTTACAAGTAGGCAAATTAAGATACAACAACATTTCTGGTATGTTCCACAGACATCTGGGATCCCAGCTGGCAGAGATGGAGAAGCTGATAGACAAGATGCTGCAGACTGACCTCAGTAGGTGTGTTACCATGGAGCTGAACCGACCTGTGACGGAGTCTGTGCTTCTGGCAGAAGAGGTTTGTCATTTGTACATGTGAGGGTTGTTAACTTCTGTTAGAGAAGCTTGGTCAGCAAACATCTACAGTTGAAACACAAAGAGCATGGTTATAAAACATCTACAGTAGAAAACAGAATCAGTAAACTTCTACGAAAGAGTTTGGTTAACAAACATCTACAGTTTTGAAAAATGAAGTACTTGACATCATCAAAAAATGTACTAAAATATTCATTAAATTAGTTACAGTAGTCACTGCTATGGTCTAACGCTGTTTTAGGGAAGCTGGAAAGTACTAAAGAAGCATTCATTATAACTTATTCAACAAATTTATAACCTTAATGCGAATGAAAAGGTTGTTTATCAGGAAATCTTGCTATAAATCTTTGAACAACCATCCGTGTGTATCGACCGTCATTTCAAAACATTTGTTCAACTTAAAAACTGTCTTTCTTCCACTGATAACACCATTCTGTTTGTAGTGCAAAGAAATACTCCAGCAAACAACAGCCATTTGCTGCTTATTGCTTCACAATGGACTGGAGCAAATATTTTGATGACGTCATGTACTTCATTTCTCAAAATATTTCTACATACAAAGTATAGTGAGACTATATATGTAATGGCAAATGCTGATAATGATTACGAATTCGAATTTCATTATATTAATTTACATTTTTCAGGAAAAGCTGGTGTCTATACTGTTCGGCATGCTGCGGCAACACAAGTTTAACTTCATTGATGTGTATAGAGAGGAGGCTTTTACTGCCCTGAAAGCCACGGTCAAACAGGCAAGTTCAGATACACGAGTTCAAATAAACACACAGTTTAAAGGCTTTAAAAGGCTAGAAGATTGGCTTAATTGCATCGGGTTTTATCTCATATGGCTCAGTCTCTTCTGCATGGCGGTCAGCCGAAAGTGTCACACAAAGCTCGAATTCCGTAGCTCCAGCGATGAACCCCAGGAGTCTCTGAGGAAATTTTACTTGTGAACCAAACAGCGTAATCCACTATCGAAAACACAACCTTCAGAAAATGAGACACTTGCCATAACCACTCAGAGACTACGTATGAACACAAAGTATGCCTAGTAAGCTCGACAAAAGGAAAATGCACAGATACAGGCAAACATCTTCATCCAAAGAAAAAATACATCCTGTCCACCATTTATATTTTCTGAGATGTGATTTAATAGAAGTTTCAGAAAGTAGTAATGTGGACAGCGGATGTAGGTTAAAGCCTTGCGTGGCCGAGAGTTTTAACGTGCCTACATTCACACTACCTGTGTACTGACATCGGGGCAGTGGGTTCAGTTTATACACTGGGCACTTGGACTGAGACATGGACATCTTGTTCAGAAAGCAGTGGCAGTGGTCAGCAGGGTTGAATGGATAAGAGCTCATGTTCTTAGACACTCGGTGTGCTAATGCTGAGGTAGAGGTTTCAACTCCATACTCCGTTCAGTTGGACTAAAATGTTGACTTCTCATCCTTGACTTGGAGACGTAAATTACAAGTACCTCAGAAGACGGAGTGGGTTCACCTGAAGAGGCGGGACACTGGTAATAGCGAAAGCTAATCCACATGCAATATTCAGTCCAGTGCTACTATGCTTGAGCTCAAAGCAATAAAACAAAAAGGAAGCAGTGGCAAACTACTGAATGTACAATTGTTGAGAAAATCACGTTTGAGTTGATTATAGCATGTCCTGCAAAGGACATACAACAAGAAGAAGATGGTGTTGGTGGAGCAGAGGCTGTCCTAGTTATCAGTGTGGTAGTTTATGAGTAGGAATAAGTACATCAATTGGATAGCTAATACAATTCATTCATAAACACAATGGTATAATTGTATAATTGATTAATGAGCATTAAACTAATGTTGCATGTTTGTTGCAAGATGTTGTAACCAACGCCAACACCAGATTAATTTTATTGGCAAGTTTATGTTCAGTAGTTTGCCATTGCTTTCTGAACGGGAAGTCAGCGTTGCAATCCAATATACTGGTGTAGGGAACGACCCCCTTAACCCTCCATCAATCAGCACACCGGAAGTTCAAATGCTTTAATCCCAGTGGCTACGCAGAAAGCCATTAATGAGCATGGAGGTCATATAATAAAGGAGGCGTTGGAAAATATTGTGACAGCTGGTAAGATTCGTTAGTCTAGAGGCAGACTAACTGAAATGTTGTTGGATGGACTGAGACAGCCGCATGAAGGAATATCAGCAGAGTTGACCCCAAGCACCAAGGGTGAAGGGATTACGGACGCAGATCATAATCCTGCATACCGCATTCAAAACAGCTGTGGGCGATTTGGCAGCAGACTGCCTTGCGTTGGGTTGTTTCATAAAATATTATTGTTGCCGGTCGTTCAGAAAGCAATGGCAGACTATTGAACACAAACTTGCCAAGATATCACAATCAGATAAAAAATGCTGGGGTTGGCTGCAATGTCCTGTAAAGGATATGCAACTAACTTAACCAAGGACCGAGATCTGTGGAAAGACATGAGTACACACACTTTTTGGCTGGACACATGATGATGATATGATAGAGATACTTTAAAATTTAATATGATTTTAGGTATAAATTATGTATACACATTAAGACTTGGGGAGAAAATATCATTAAATATAAGTGGAACGGGGAGATTTACTGATGAGCATAATGAAATGACGGAGATAATTTATTAATACATATAATTAAATGAGGGAGATAATTTATGAGTGAACATAATAAAATGAGGGAGATAATTTATGAATGAACGTAGTGAACTGGGAAAGAATTTATTATTAAATATGATTTAGCAACTGAGATTGGTAAACATAGAATGATGGATGTAGTTAATCAATATTTATAGTGGTTTGTTTCATTAATTATTTTCAGACAGTTGTTGAAGCTGTGGCTATTGCTGATGATGTGGACTCAGAAAACAATGCAGGGAGGTGAGGAAGATAATAGTCGGATAACACTTCGTCTCTACCGTACATAACCCCATGTGAGAGTCATCTAGGTACTGTGTTGAGTTGAGTCAAGAACCGACATCATAGCACTCAGGGCACTCCCTTAAGTGCCCAGTCCTCATCTTCAACAGCCAGTGAAGTGTTCCAATACTAATGGTGCCCGTTGCGATCTGATTATATGTCAGTCTTGTTTTACCTCTGAGCGATGACTGTCGACCAGATCCCCTGACCACCCCCTGCTGGTGCATTCTCTCTAGACCATGATAGTCTGTTTGTTCTTTTGCATTATTCACAAGCTTCCAGAGAGACTTCACATCTGCCTCATGCATCAAATCACCCCTTAATAATGCAAAACCAGCCAGTCTGTCTATCTGTTCATTTCCAACCACACCAGAGTGTCCTGGAGATAAGATCCAGTGAATGCTCACAACCCGCGACCTCTGAATCGATGCATGCATTGTGCACGAAGCATGCCAGTCGTCAGCTTTGCCAGCATGCTTTGTGAATCACTTACTATGATGGTGCTTTCATAGCATATTGATTTGTGCATGCATCTTGTGATTTAGTGGTTAGAAATAGATTTTAAGATTGGCAAATCAGCTTTGTGCACATGTGGATTGGCTCACCAGACAACAGATCTCATACTACAAGACTGTTCTGAATATTACTTACCACTGCAAACTTTCTGGCCTAGAGAAACAGTGGAAGATAAACTTTACAGACCACAGAATGAACTAACAAATACAGTGAAGTTTACACAAGAAAATCTATTTCAAGTGAACAAAAGAAGTACATAAAGGTAAAAGATAAAGAGATTCTGCGCTAGAACTTGTGGAATGTCAAATTTGAAAAAGATCAGATCTACGAAGACTCCTTGTCAGTATATATATATTTATATATATATTTATATAAATGCTGTTATTAAAAGCAGGCACAATGCAATGACATCCAAAGCAAACATTTCGGATGAACGAAGAAGAACTCAGAAAAAATGCTGGTGAAACCCAGGAAAGATTCTAGTGGAATTTAGTGAAAATTCTAGTAGAATTTAGTGAAAATTATGGTAGAACTCAGGAAGATTCTATTACAACTTCAAGATAGATCATATCAAACAGTAAACATTACATGTTAGAGACAGCAAACTCAGTGGATGTTCTTTCTGACCACAGCCTGGCTGATCAGATGAGACTACTCAATTACCCTCAGTGGATGGAGCTGTTGGGCAACATCTTTGCTAACCTCATGGTCCTCCTAAACAGAGCTAAGGTTAGTATTACAAAATGTACAGAGGTATTGATGTTTGTTCTTTCTGATTCAGATCCCGATGTTTGAAAAAAAAGATGCTCCGGCCCCATTCAGCCATCAAACTTTTGATTGGTTATATTTGGGTCCCTTATGGTGTTTCTTTTTCTATAAGTGGAAATAGGGCTGTATCTTTCGCTTCCTGGATTCTGATTGGTTGCCGCCTGGGCTATGTCTTGATGTAGGTTACATCTGTGTTGTAGTTTCTTACGTCTGGTCAGAGTCGCACACTTGTAAGGTCTGGTGTTGTTAGGCCCTGTCTCATGGTGTCTTTCTGTCAGGGAGTGGTTTACCAGTTTTCATCCTGTTTGAGACTCCATCTATTTTTCCTGTGTCTTGGTTTGTTTTCGTATTTTCGTGGTCTATCGCTTCTGTCAA
The DNA here is from genome assembly GCA_014155875.1 of Cepaea nemoralis. Taxonomy (NCBI): domain Eukaryota; kingdom Metazoa; phylum Mollusca; class Gastropoda; order Stylommatophora; family Helicidae; genus Cepaea; species Cepaea nemoralis. Next base: position 761,125 of record JACEFZ010021123.1, on the reverse strand, counting down.
ATCTTGTACCATGAATGATTTGAACTATCGATCTTGGTGGAGTGTAGTCTCTTCTTCTGGTCACCACATGTTCTTGGTCGCTTTCTTTTTCACTTTTTTCTCCTTTGTTCTTACAGATCATGCCTTTTTATGTTGCTTGCTGTGTGTGTTGACCCTTGTATCTGTAGGTCTCCCTTTGCATTCTTCCCTTGTCTCTGTAGGTCTTCCTTTGCACTCTTCCCTTGTCTCTGTAGGTCTTCCTTTGCACTTTTTTCTTATTTCTGTAGATCTTCCTTTTTGCTCTTCCCTTGTATCTGTAGGTCTCCCTTTGCACTCTCTTCCCCTGTCTCTGTATGTCTTCCTTTGAACTTTTCTCTTGTTTCTGTAGGTCTTCCTTTATACTCTTCCCTTGTGTCTATGGGTCATCTTTTACACTTTCCCCTCGTCGCTATATGTCTTCCTTTACCCTCTTCTTTTGTCTCTGTAGGTCTTCCTTTACACTCTTCCCTTGTCTCAGTAGGTCTTCCTTTATCCTCTTCCCTGGTCTCTGTAGGTCTTCCTTTACCCTCTTCCCTTGTCTCTGTAGGTCTTCCTTTACCCTCTTCCCTTGTCTCTGTAGGTCTTCCTTTACACTCTTCCCTTGTCTCTGTAAATCTTCCTTTACCCTCTTCCCCATCAGCTTGCTGTTGTCATGACACATTTCAGCTTCCCTCTTCTCATCATGTCTCTCAAGAATGTGGAGTGTCTAATTCAAATATGAGTTGACAAATGCCTGAAGAAGTCAGATGTGTTGGCCGAAAGGTGCAAATATTGCAGCTATGCTGTAAACAGGTGCAACACAATTACATCCAAAACAACATTCCGAACGAACGCAGAAGAAGAAGAAGAATGTCTGTGTTTTGACAGATTCACCAGTGAGGAGCTCATAGAGAAAACTAAACAAATAAAAATCAACCATGTAAAGAGTTCCATGCAATAAATTCAGCGTCAGAAAGGGATTACTAAAATGTTATATAGAACATGTTCTGCTGTGCGGCTGAGAATAATGGAATGTGAACGAACGTATTAGTAAGGAGGCAGTGGAAATGTGGTTTTTAAGATGAATGTTGTGAATACCTCAGACTGTCAGAGTAACTAACAACGATTGCTTTGGAAAAACTAATGAAAGAAAGAAGAAGAAGGCAACATGTAATGAGAAGAGAAACATTGGAAAAGATCGTGACGACTGGAAACCTCAGTGGGAGAAGAAGCAGAGGCAGACCTAGAGAAATGATGCAGGGTGGACTGCAATGGTGGCATGGAGGAATATCATCAGTGGAATTGATCCACAACAGCAGGGGCTGAGATTTGTGGAGAAGCATGAATGTATAAGCCAGTTGGCAGGGCATGTGATGGTCTCAGTATTTGTCTATAATTCCACATCTCTGCAAGCATTACTACATTAAATAGTGAGCACAACCCGCTACTGGCAACGCTGATCGTATTCTGGTATGAACCTAAGGCCTATCCACGTCAATATGGAAGCACTATACTCGAGTTTCGCTCTCGTTTGAGCTCGTCAGTAGTGCATATCCCTGACCAGATCCGGAAACAAGCCCCGGATGACTGGCGTGTGAAGCGGGTGTGTAACCACGCGGCACACGCTGGACACACCAAATTATCACAACAGAATATTACAACGTCACCCATCATAGGCTATGCTCAAGATTGCCCAATCGCCGCGACTGACGTCCGTCAATCGATGTGGACCCGAACGATCAGGACTTCTTACTGGCAAGGAACACCAGGCCACCTAATATCCAGTTTGTCTGTATTGAGCATAGCCTACGATGGGTGACGTTGTAATATTCTGTTGTGATAATTTGGTGTGTCCAGCGTGTGCCGTGTGGTTACACACCCGCTTCTCACGCCAGTCATCCGGGGCTTGTTTCCGGATCTGGTCAGGGATATGCACTACTGACGAGCTCAAACGAGAGCGAAACTCGAGTATAGTGCTTCCATATTGACGTGGATAGGCCTTAGGTTCATACCAGAATACGATCAGCGTTGCCAGTAGCGGGTTGTGCTCACTATTTAAATTTCAAATCCCGAAACAACCAAATAATCAATTACTACATTAATTATTCTACACTAAATATTTGAAATAAACATTATTATTCATATAGTAAAGCCACCTTTGTGCAAACAAAAAGACTTGATAGTCAGTTTAAAATGACTGTGATAGACAATTTAAATTACTGTGGGAACATGTGTGTTGTATATTTCAGCTTGAAGGCTTCATCTTATTACTTTAGTTTATGTTGTGTGAACTCTGCAGTATTTGCCTGATGAGATGCAGCGAAATATGCCAGGCAACAAATCATGCAGTCTGTTGTTTGTGTCTTTGTTATTAGTTATTAAAAAACATGATGAAGTCACCCATAGGGGAAATAATAGTAACACTGTAACCTACCATGCATGGCATAAGAGGCTACTTAAGAGGGTTGGCATGTGACAAGCTCTTCAGTCCATAGAACACTTTCACTGCAAAATCCAACCAATTGTGAACCAGTCCAAAATAGCTTGATATGAGTTGGTTGAGGATCTATGCTGCATTGGGGGATGAAAGGCAGAGGAGGGCGAAATATTTGAAGTAAACATTACTGAATCATTTATTTTGGGAAAAGAACCTCTGCATTAGTCAAACATTGAGTTGGGTCGAGAACAGACACCACAGCAATTAGGACATTTCTATACACGCTCCTTTCTTGTTCAAGAACTGGCATCACAGCAATTGGGACATTTCTATATGTGCTCCTTTCTTGTTCAAGAACTGGAATCACAGCACTTGGGACATTCCTATATGTGCTCCTTTCTTGTTCAAGAACTGGAATCACAGCACTTGGGACATTTCTATATGTGCTCCTTTCTTGTTCAAGAACTGGAATCACAGCACTTGAGACATTTCTATATGTGCTCCTTTCTTGTTCAAGAACTGGCATCACAGCACTTGGGACATTTCTATATGTGCTCCTTTCTTGTTCAAAAACAGACATCACAGCACTCGGGACATTCCCACACATGCTCCGTTCTCATCTGCAACAGCCAGCGAAGAGTCCCAATTCTAATGGTACCAGTAGCAGTCTGATTATGTCACCGTCTGGCATTTCCCTGAAGTTTTGAGTGTCGGCCAGATCCTCTGGTCACTCACAGCAGCACCATTCTCTCCAAGCCATGATCTATCCTTTCTTCTGCACTATACACATGATTACAAAGGGGTCCAACCACGTCTGCCTTATCATGTACCAATAACCCACCAGGACTGCAAACCCAGCCAAACGTTTAATTGTTGCTTCTTTGTTTAGGGCATTTTATGGTGTGATCACCTTTGTTCCATTAGGAGATGAACAGCAGAAGAAGAGGAAGTATATAAAGTAAACATTACTTAGTCATTTATTTTTTGGGGAAAATCCTCTGCAGTAGTCAAATGTTTGATTGTTGATTGTTTTTTACAGGCATTTTATGGTGTGATCACCTTTGTTCCATTAGGAGATGAACAGCAGAAGAGGAGGAAGTTTATAAAGTAAACATTACCGAGTCATTTATTTTAGGGGAATAAACCTCTGCAGTAGTCAAATGTTTGATTGTTGATTGTTTTTTACAGGCATTTTATGGTGTGGTCACTGATGTTGTGGGAATTGCTGCCGGCAGGGCTCGAGCTCCTTCGACAACTTCACTGGTTTCTGATGAATGTTTGCAATTGACAGAAGCAGAGCATCTCAAAGTCCCAGTGTAAGACTGATCACTTGTTCCACTGTTATTGTTTTGTATGTGTCTGTGTTTGATTATGTTTTATATGTGTCTGTGTTTGATTATGTTTTATATTTGTCTGTGTTTGATTATGTTTTATACGTGTCTGTGTTTGATTATGTTTTATACGTGTCTGTGTTTGATTATGTTTTATACGTGTCTGTGTTTGATTATGTTTTATATTTGTCTATGTTTGATTGTGTTTTATGTGTCTGTGTTTGATTATGTTTTATACGTGACTGTTTGATTGTGTTTTATATGTGTCTATGTTTGATTATGTTTTATATGTGTCTGTGTTTGATTATGTTTTATATATGTCTGTGTTTGATTATGTTTTATATGTGTCTGTGTTTGATTATGTTTTATACGTGACTGTTTGATTGTGTTTTATATGTGTCTGTGTTTGATTATGTTTTATATTTGTCTGTGTTTGATTGTGTTTTATATGTGTCTGTGTTTGATTATGTTTTATATGTGTCTGTGTTTGATTATGTTTTATATGTGTCTGTGTTTGATTGTGTTTTATACGTGTCTGTGTTTGATTATGTTTTATATGTGTCTGTGTTTGATTGTGTTTTATATGTGTCTGTTTGATTATGTTTTATATTTGTCTGTGTTTGATTGTGTTTTATATTTGTCTGTGTTTGATTATGTTTTATATGTGTCTGTGTTTGATTATGTTTTATATGTGTCTGTGTTTGATTATGTTTTATATGTGTCTGTGTTTGATTATGTTTTATATTTGTCTGTGTTTGATTGTGTTTTGTATGTGTCTGTGTTTGATTATGTTTTATATGTGTCTGTGTTTGATTATGTTTTATATGTGTCTGTGTTTGATTATGTTTTATATTTGTCTGTGTTTGATTATGTTTTATATTTGTCTGTGTTTGATTATGTTTTATATTTGTCTGTGTTTGATTGTGTTTTATATGTGTCTGTGTTTGATTGTGTTTTATACGTGTCTGTGTTTGCTTATGTTTTATATGTGTCTGTGTTTGATTGTGTTTTATATGTGTCTGTGTTTGATTATGTTTTATATGTGTCTGTGTTTGATTATGTTTTATATGTGTCTGTGTTTGATTGTGTTTTATACGTGTCTGTGTTTGATTATGTTTTATATGTGTCTGTGTTTGATTGTGTTTTATATGTGTCTGTTTGATTATGTTTTATATTTGTCTGTGTTTGATTGTGTTTTATATTTGTCTGTGTTTGATTATGTTTTATATGTGTCTGTGTTTGATTATGTTTTATATGTGTCTGTGTTTGATTATGTTTTATATGTGTCTGTGTTTGATTATGTTTTATATTTGTCTGTGTTTGATTGTGTTTTGTATGTGTCTGTGTTTGATTATGTTTTATATGTGTCTGTGTTTGATTATGTTTTATATGTGTCTGTGTTTGATTATGTTTTATATTTGTCTGTGTTTGATTATGTTTTATATTTGTCTGTGTTTGATTATGTTTTATATTTGTCTGTGTTTGATTGTGTTTTATATGTGTCTGTGTTTGATTGTGTTTTATACGTGTCTGTGTTTGCTTATGTTTTATATGTGTCTGTGTTTGATTGTGTTTTATATGTGTCTGTGTTTGATTATGTTTTATATTTGTCTGTGTTTGATTGTGTTTTATATTTGTCTGTGTTTGATTGTGTTTTATATTTGTCTGTGTTTGATTATGTTTTATATGTGTCTGTGGTTGATTATGTTTTATATGTGTCTGTGTTTGATTATTTTTTATATTTGTCTGTGTTTGATTATGTTTTATATTTGTCTGTGTTTGATTATGTTTTATATGTGTCTGTGTTTGATTATGTTTTATATGTGTCTGTGTTTGATTATGTTTTATATGTATCTGTGTTTGATTATGTTTTATATTTGTCTGTGTTTGATTGTGTTTTATATTTGTCTGTTGTCACACGTCGTTCTTGATGATAATATCACGAAGTTCTTAAGATGATATGCTCATGACATTATTGTGTGATGGTCGTTGTCTAGGTAACGATACTCATGGTGTGTCAATGGAGATATCTGTCTTGCAATGTAACTCACCCCCGCAGTGCATATTCACCAGTCATGAAACAAGATTCAGTTGGCGCACATAATCCTTTATTACAGAAATAATACAGACTCACGGAACATATGTATATATCCAGAAACAATGTAATCCATAGATTCTAAATATCCTCCTCACAATTTAACCAGCACACATCAATGCCTTCTCACGGCCTGCTCTTATCTCAATCCACAAGACAGGTAATCCAGCTACTATCCACGGCTGGATCTCCCACAATACAACCCACACATTGGGTTGGAGCCACTGCTCAACTATAGAACCCACTCTGGTTCAGGCCTGTCTTCACAACTCGGAGCATAACACAACCCCGTTGTACGTGGACTACCGACTACCTCGGTATCTCAAACTCCACTCTCTGACACGACCTGCCCCGCAGTCAGTCTCTTCTCTCTCTGACTTTTTAGTCTCCTCACTTCACACAACACACAACTGTCTTTCGACCCATCCCCCCTGGGGCCTTCCACTCATATCCGCCCCATTATTTCTGAGGGTTGATTGTTTTCCTCGTAGCCAGGTCACTCACCTTACTGTCTCCCACTCTCATCTCCATTCTTCCTCATGCCCGGTCACTCAACTCAATGTCAATGACCCAGGCTTATGTCATCACCCCCCTCTTAAAAGAAAACTTCGTTTTCAAATATTGGGCGGCTAAAACTTACTAAACATGTGACCCAGACATTTAGCCTGGGTAGCCCTAAGTATGGCTGCACCTCACTCCAGCTACCACCCTAAATAATACATCAAATGCTCATAGTACACTCCCATATTCCCCACACATAAATACAACCATCTTTCTATCTTGTGTATCAATGCATGAACTAATACATCACATAATAATAATAATACATCATAGAAAAGCATTATACTTATGTACCCACAGGTCTCTTACTACTTCACGACCACACAATACTATTTGTGTACCGACCCTATATCAGGTGGTTCTGTTCTTGCATTAACCCACCTCTGATTCCTGTCGATGCTGTGTCTACCTTTCATGTACCCATGACTCATGGTACCTCTACAATTACAACATCTGTTTGCTATCCCTAGCCCTGGGTCAGTAATGTCGCGAAAACTCTTTTGACCTGACTCAACTTTCCTATCTGCATATTGCACCGTTACACTTGAGTCTCTGTTTAGTCTGAACTCTTTATTCAATCTTGGCCCATATACCTGGCACCTTGCTTTCTGCTGCATACGCCTTATGCCTATGTGCCCTGCACATGCACTATCCTGAGCTGTTCTAGTATATCGGTCTCTATGTGCTAAAGGTACTGCTCCTTGCCCACGTGCAGTTCTGCTATCTGAAAACCTGCGAGTGAGAACATTGTTCTTCCTCTCGAAGCACCATCTACCTTTCTTTGACTGCCTATGTTCTACTCTCCTACACCCTTGGGAACATTTGTTCAGAGTAGTATCTTGTCTCTGGGAGTCACTAGCACTATATTTGGGATCCATTCTCATCTGCTCAGCTGTACTATCCTTGTCCTGAGTTCCTGTGTCTACTTCAAGTGCCTCTTCTACCTCAGCTATACTCTCTAATTTAGGTTCTCTTGTGGTAACTATCTCATTACTGCTTATACTATATTTTCGGTCCCAATAAACTACTTCCTCTTCTGTACAATCTTTAACTCCTATAACATTTCCTATGACCAAATCAGCCACTGGTGAGTCCAAAACACACGCTGTCACTCTTCCAGTGATATATGGTGTTTTTACTGTTATTATGGCTACTGGGTAGAACTCTACTGTGCCGTTGAATGTTATGCATCTAATCTTTTTCCCTGTATAATCCGAGGGATCTATTAAACTTCTCCTCACTCCGATAGACGTACATCCGGAATCCCTAATTGTTAACGCTGGTCTATCATTGACAAATCCCTGATGCAGCTTCAGACTTCCTCCTTCATGCACTGCTGATCCTGCTTTTACTGTATGACCACATATTAGGACTGGCTGACTGTCTTTTTCAAAAAGAGGTTTGCACCCACTACAATCTTCATTGTTCAGCGTCTCAATTACTTGCGCTGCATTTGAGTGCTCTGTTTCTCTCATCCTACATTGATGGCTGATATGCCCCTTCTTTCCACATTTGAAACAAGTAATCTCCCTTTTAGTGTTGTTCGTTGGTCCATCTGATGGTTGTGCATCACACTCTGCTGCCTTGTGTCTCCAGCTCCCACAATTCCAACATCCGGCATAATTTGGACGTCTCTGGAAGTTCCCTCTTCTATATGGGTACCGTCCTACTCTACCAACATTGTTTCCTCGGAAACCATTATCTTGAAGTTCTTGCTGCTCACCTTTCTGTGCTGAATCCACACTTTTCGCCCTTGGTCTGATGACTGGATTCTGGTCCTGTTTAGTGTACGCTGCACAGACTATTTCCTCACTCATTAGTTTCCCAATAGATACGTTAGGATGTGCAGTCATGTAGTTTTGCCCTAACTGAGACATTGTGTCTATGTCCTTTGGCTTCCGTTCCTCAAAGAACGCCACTAAATTAGAATTGCATGCAGATACTACCTTGTCTCTTAACATTAGATCTACTAATTTATTAAAATCTTTCCCTACTTCTGCAAGCTCCATCCATTTGTTAAATGTATTCTTTACAGTGTTAACAAAATCTGTGAAATCTTGATTTGTCTCTGGCACTAACTGTCTAAACTTTGTCCTATATCCATGCTCAGTGAGTTGGAACTTTGTCAGCAAACGTTGACGTAAGATAGTGTAGTTGTTTCTTTCTTCTACAGGTAAATTGAACATGGTGTCTAGTGCCTTGCCCGTAAGAAATTCGCCAAGTCGCATCCCATACTCTCTCTCTGGAATACCTAACACTTTGGCTGATGCCTCGAACCTGGCCAAATAATTTTCAAGTTGGTCTCGGTCTGTAAAATATGGCAGTTTTAATCTCTGTGACGACTGCGACGGTCTTCTGCTTTCCTCACTTTGACCTTTCGAAGATAGTTCTAGTTTTCTTAACTCGATTTCAGTTTGCATCTGACACTTGATCTTCTCTTTCTCAATTTCCATTTCAGCTAACTTTACTTGTGTCTCTTTCTCTTCCTGTAGACGCTTGTTTTCCATTTCAGCTAGTTTTACTTGTGTCTCTTCTCTTCTGTAGACGCTTGTTTTCCATTTCAGCTAGTTTTACTTGTGTCTCTTTCTCTTCCTGTAGACGCTTGTTTTCCATTTCAGCTAGTTTTACTTGCGTCTCTTTCTCTTCCTGTAGACGCTTTGCCTCGCGTTCATTATGCCTCTCCTCTCTTTCCGTCTGCTTTTGTTCTTTCGCTTCTGCATACTCCTGTAACTCTTTACCTTTCAGGCCTATTCTTTCACCTGCTTCAATATAATCCATTAAAGTAGGCATCTTGTACTTGTGGACACGTTGCTGTGAATCAGCCAACTATAAATGTACAGACTCTGCTGTTAGTCCTTTGTGTCACTTCACTACGTACACCCCACTCCTGTGTACGTAATCTCGTAGTGCTAAAATATCACTCTGTACTCACCCAGTCACTCTATAAGCACTAGGTAGTGAGGGGGGAAGTATCACCTATACTCCCTTATATCTATATATCTATGACCACAAGTTCATAAAGTCCCTGGAAATATTGTTAAACATACATATAAATACATATACAAACAAATGGATGATAACACTAAGTGATGACTATCCAACGCTAGACTTCACAAGCTGAGTACACGGAGACGATGATGCACACAGAAATAAACCACAGTAACAACCACAAGCTTGTGTAGGGACATCCACAGTGCGCGTAATATATAAATTATAAACTGACAAAGACCACTAGACAGCAGAAATGACGAAAGATCACAATAAAAACATATATCCGAACACAACAAATATCATATGTAAATATAACGAAAAGAAAGAGAGAAAGAAAAGGAATATATACTGAAAATATACACAGATCTTACGTTAGACCCAAAAGGCACGGTATATAATCTAGGACCACCCTGCTTCACTGCAGAATCAAACAAACCGACCTTACGATTTACTTCCCAGAAAACACATGGTGCACAGTAAGAAAATAAATTTTCGCCCCGCCTCCCGGCCTTCGAGAAGCAACACAAAAATCCCCTACTCTTGACAAACACTGGACCACATACAAATAATTGCGTAACACCCGACAACAATAAATATGACGATGGGAGCAAAACAATAAAAAATAATAATGTGTAACTGGTTGGCCGACAAATATGGGCCTATTAATCCGTCGCCAAAAGTTCTTTTATTCAGTCACCAAAGTTTTGTTCGTTTTAATAGTTATTCGCAATCCGCTGGAAATGTCTACGACGCTAGATTTCAAACCGACTTCTTGTTTTGTTGAGTGGTTCCTGAATTCACGTGGTGATCACAAGTTCCAACTGTCGACAAAAGTTGAAGATGATAGTGATATCCAAACTGTTCTGTCTCGACACAGTCCGTAACGTTATTGTACTTTCTCTGTACGTGGTGGCACCACAGTAATAATCCAAAGTGTTCTTTCGATTTGTTGTTACTCTCGTTGCGGAGATGGCGCTTCGCTGTATCATTAATGTTATGGATTTCCGTTATCCGACAAGATTCACCAAAAAAGAAAAGGAGAATGGCAGCCAATGTTCAGCGCTTTAAATTTGGGTATATAAATCCTTATTGGCAAAGCAATACAACCATGGTTGCGATGATGAGACGTTAAAACTGTTTGCTCATAACAGAATAATGATGACAATAATAGAACAGTTCAACAAAGGCGAAACATAAAATCTGGCTTTCTTTCAAAACAACCTTGTTTTGTTCATTCCCAATGAGTCATCTTGACCACACTAGGCCGTGGAAATTTTTCTGAGTACCTTTCCTCCTTCCACCCCCAACTCACAATGTCACCTCAATTTCTCTTTATCACTCTCAGTGAAAAATTCCTCCGTAAAAACAGTTTGCACACAAACTTGACAGCCCCACCCGGCTGCGGTAGGGGTACCGTTACTATCCCCTTCAGTCAACTGTCCGTCAAATCAGCGACTGCCAATTTTTCTCTGTTTTCCAAACATGTACTTCCCCAGTACCTGGACGCTGGTGTACCCACCCGTCCTATTTACTGCGTCGAAAAATCTTGACCAGTCAACTTGCGACAACACAGTGCGCTTGCCTCCAGCACACACACACCAAATATCCCACCACACACAGGATGTTGAGACGAAATTACTCGCTGTCTTCAATCTATGGTTCAATCCTGTCAAACACACACACTCCAGGACTGACCGCACTTGTTGCAACCACCGTTTTGTCCCCTCGACATTTCCTCTGTGCTGTCCGTTACCAAACACCCCTGCTACTGCAATCGACTTTCCCGGTCGATTTTTGCTGCGTTAATTCTCTGGCGTGCCGCTAGCGTCGCAATGACGTGTGCTGACTGTCGTTAATTTACCTGTAGTATGACCTTCACTTGAACTGTCTGCTAGCTGGTGATTTTCGCCGCGTACCCTCCCCGCGCGCTGACAGTTTTTCTTCGATGTGGCGTCTTACACACCCAAAAGAGTTCACATTACCCTCTTGACACAGTATTGTTTAAATTGATGGAACGACGTCACAGATAACTCCTCTCTTCAGCGAAGAGCCCATAGATATCTCAGAATGACAACAATGTCTATAATGTTCTTGACCCTATGTAGCCTTCAGATAATCAATATATCCCCGTCGTTCTTGCCAGGACAGACCCCAGATTGTCACACGTCGTTCTGGATGATAATATCACGAAGTTCTTACGATGATATGCTCATGATATTATTGTGTGATGGTCGTTGTCTAGGTAACGATACTCATGGTGTGTCAATGGAGATATCTGTCTTGCAATGTAACTCACCCCCGCAGTGCATATTCACCAGTCATGAAACAAGCTTCAGTTGGCGCACATAATCCTTTATTACAGAAATAACACAGACTCACGGAACATATGTATATATCCAGAAACAATGTAATCCATAGATTATAAATATCCTCCTCACAATTTAACCAGCACACATCAATGCCTTCTCACGGCCTGCTTCTTATCTCAATCCACAAGACAGGTAATCCAGCTACTATCCACGGCTGGATCTCCCACAATACAACCCACACATTGGGTTGGAGCCACTGCTCAACTATAGAACCCACTCTGGTTCAGGCCTGTCTTCACAACTCGGAGCATAACACAACCCCGTTGTCCGTGGACTACCGACTACCTCGGTATCTCAAACTCAACTCTCTGAAACGACCTGCCCCGCAGTCAGTCTCTTCTCTCACTGACTTTTTAGTCTCCTCACTTCACACAACACACAACTGTCTTTCGACCCATCCCCCCTGGGGCCTTCCACTCATATCCGCCCCATTATTTCTGAGGGTTGATTGTTTTCCTCGTAGCCAGGTCACTCACCTTACTGTCTCCCACTCTCATCTCCATTCTTCCTCATGCCCGGTCAGTCAACTCAATGTCAATGACCCAGGCTTATGTCATCTGTGTTTGATTATGTTTTATATGTGTCTGTGTTTGATTATGTTTTATATGTGTCTGTGTTTGATTATGTTTTATATGTGTCTGTGTTTGATTGTGTTTTATATGTGTCTGTGTTTGATTATGTTTTATACGTGTCTGTGTTTGATTATGTTTTATACGTGTCTGTGTTTGATTGTGTTTTATACGTGTCTGTGTTTGATTATGTTTTATATGTGTGTGTGTTTGATTGTGTTTTATATGTGTCTGTGTTTGATTATGTTTTATATTTGTCTGTGTTTGATTGTGTTTTATATTTGTCTGTGTTTGATTATGTTTTATATGTGTCTGTGTTTGATTATGTTTTATACGTGTCTGTGTTTGATTATGTTTTATATGTGTCTGTGTTTGATTATGTTTTATATTTGTCTGTGTTTGATTGTGTTTTATATGTGTCTGTGTTTGATTATGTTTTATATGTGTCTGTGTTTGATTATGTTTTATATGTGTCTGTGTTTGATTATGTTTTATATGTGTCTGTGTTTGATTATGTTTTATATTTGTCTGTGTTTGATTATGTTTTATATTTGTCTGTGTTTGATTATGTTTTATACGTGACTGTTTGATTATGTTTTATATGTGTCTGTGTTTGATTATGTTTTATATGTGTCTGTGTTTGATTGTGTTTTATATGTGTCTGTGTTTGATTATGTTTTATATTTGTCTGTGTTTGATTATGTTTTATACGTGTCTGTGTTTGATTATGTTTTATATGTGTCTGTGTTTGATTATGTTTATATGTGTCTGTGTTTGATTATGTTTTATATGTGTCTGTGTTTGATTATGTTTTATACGTGTCTGTGTTTGATTATGTTTTATATTTGTCTGTGTTTGATTGTGTTTTATATGTGTCTGTGTTTGATTGTGTTTTATATGTGTCTGTGTTTGATTATGTTTTATATGTGTCTGTGTTTGATTGTGTTTTATATGTGTCTGTGTTTGATTGTGTTTTATATGTGTCTGTGTTTGATTATGTTTTATAATTGTCTGTGTTTGATTATGTTTTATACGTGTCTGTGTTTGATTATGTTTTATATGTGTCTGTGTTTGATTGTTTTATATGTGTCTGTGTTTGATTATGTTTTATATGTGTCTGTGTTTGATTATGTTTTATATTTGTCTGTGTTTGATTATGTTTTATATGTGTCTGTGTTTGATTATGTTTTATATTTGTCTGTGTTTGATTATGTTTTATATGTGTTTGTATTTGATTGTTTTATATGTGTCTGTTTGATTATGTTTTATACGTGTCTGTGTGTGATTATGTTTTATAGTTGTCTGTGTTTGATTATGTTTTATATGTGACTGTTTGATTATGTTTTATACGTGTCTGTGTTTGATTATGTTTTATATGTGTCTGTGTTTGATTATGTTTTATATGTGTCTGTGTTTGATTATGTTTTATATGTGAATGTTTGATTATGTTTTATACGTGTCTGTGTTTGATTATGTTTTATATGTGTCTGTGTTTGATTATGTTTTATATTTGTCTGTGTTTGATTATGTTTTATACGTGTCTGTGTTTGATTATGTTTTATACGTGTCTGTGTTTGATTATGTTTTATATGTGACTGTTTGATTATGTTTTATACGTGTCTGTGTTTGATTATGTTTATGTTTTATACGTGTCTGTGTTTGATTATGTTTTATATGTGTCTGTGTTTGATTATGTTTTATATTTGTCTGTGTTTGATTATGTTTTATATGTGTCTGTGTTTGATTATGTTTTATATTTGTCTGTGTTTGATTGTGTTTTATATTTTTCTGTGTTTGATTATGTTTTATATGTGTCTGTGTTTGATTATGTTTTATATGTGTCTGTGTTTGATTGTGTTTTATATGTGTCTGTGTTTGATTATGTTTTATACGTGTCTGTGTTTGATTATGTTTTATATGTGTCTGTGTTTGATTGTGTTTTATACATGTCTGTGTTTGATTATGTTGTATATGTGTGTGTGTGTGTTTGATTGTGTTTTATATGTGTCTGTGTTTGATTGTGTTTTATAGTTGTCTGTGTTTGATTATGTTTTATATGTGTCTGTGTTTGATTATGTTTTATATGTGTCTGTGTTTGATTATGTTTTATATGTGTCTGTGTTTGATTATGTTTTATATGTGTCTGTGTTTGATTATGTTTTATATTTGTCTGTGTTTGATTGTGTTTTATATGTGTCTGTGTTTGATTATGTTTTATATGTGTCTGTGTTTGATTATGTTTTATATGTGACTGTGTTTGATTATGTTTTATATGTGTCTGTGTTTGATTATGTTTTATATTTGTCTGTGTATGATTATGTTTTATATTTGTCTGTGTTTGATTATGTTTTATACGTGACTGTTCGATTATGTTTTATATGTGTCTGTGTTTGATTATGTTTTATATGTGTCTGTGTTTGATTGTGTTTTATATGTGTCTGTGTTTGATTATGTTTTATATTTGTCTGTGTTTGATTATGTTTTATACGTGTCTGTGTTTGATTATGTTTTATATGTGTCTGTGTTTGATTATGTTTTATATGTGTCTGTGTTTGATTATGTTTTATATGTGTCTGTGTTTGATTATGTTTTATACGTGTCTGTGTTTGATTATGTTTTATATTTGTCTGTGTTTGATTGTGTTTTATATGTGTCTGTGTTTGATTATGTTTTATATGTGTCTGTTTGATTATGTTTTATATGTGTCTGTGTTTGATTGTGTTTTATATGTGTCTGTGTTTGATTGTGTTTTATATGTGTCTGTGTTTGATTATGTTTTATATTTGTCTGTGTTTGATTATGTTTTATACGTGAATGTTTGATTATGTTTTATATGTGTCTGTGTTTGATTATGTTTTATATGTGTCTGTGTTTGATTGTGTTTTATATGTGTCTGTGTTTGATTATGTTTTATATTTGTCTGTGTTTGATTATGTTTTATATGTGTCTGTGTTTGATTATGTTTTATATGTGTCTGTGTTTGATTATGTTTTATGTGTGTCTGTGTTTGATTATGTTTTATACGTGTCTGTGTTTGATTATGTTTTATATTTGTCTGTGTTTGATTGTGTTTTATATGTGTCTGTGTTTGATTGTGTTTTATATGTGTCTGTGTTTGATTATGTTTTATATGTGTCTGTGTTTGATTGTGTTTTATATGTGTCTGTGTTTGATTGTGTTTTATATGTGTCTGTGGTTGATTATGTTTTATATTTGTCTGTTTTTGATTATGTTTTATACGTGTCTGTGTTTGATTATGTTTTATATGTGTCTGTGATTGTTTTATATGTGTCTGTGTTTGATTATGTTTTATATGTGTCTGTGTTTGATTATGTTTTATATTTGTCTGTGTATGATTATGTTTTATATGTGTCTGTGTTTGATTATGTTTTATATTTGTCTGTGTTTGATTATGTTTTATATGTGTTTGTATTTGATTGTTTTATATGTGTCTGTTTGATTATGTTTTATACGTGTCTGTGTTTGATTATGTTTTATATTTGTTTGTGTTTGATTATGTTTTATATGTGACTGTTTGATTATGTTTTATATGTGTCTGTGTTTGATTATGTTTTATATGTGTCTGTGTTTGATTATGTTTTATATGTGACTGTTTGATTATGTTTTATACGTGTCTGTGTTTGATTATGTTTTATATGTGTCTGTGTTTGATTATGTTTTATATTTGTCTATGTTTGATTATGTTTTTTACGTGTCTGTGTTTGATTATGTTTTATACGTGTCTGTGTTTGATTATGTTTTATATGTGACTGTTTGATTATGTTTTATACGTGTCTGTGTTTGATTGTGTTTATATGTGTCTGTGTTTGATTATGTTTTATATGTGTCTGTGTTTGATTATGTTTTATACGTGTCTGTGTTTGATTATGTTTTATACGTGTCTGTGTTTGATTATGTTTTATATGTGTCTGTGTTTGATTATGTTTTATATTTGTCTGTGTTTGATTATGTTTTATATGTGACTGTTTGATTATGTTTTATACGTGTCTGTGTTTGATTATGTTTTATATGTGTCTGTGTTTGATTATGTTTTATATGTGACTGTTTGATTATGTTTTATACGTGTCTGTGTTTGATTATGTTTTATATGTGTCTGTGTTTGATTATGTTTTATATGTGTCTGTGTTTGATTATGTTTTATATGTGTCTGTGTTTGATTATGTTTTATATGTGTCTGTGTTTGATTATGTTTTATTTGTGTCTGTGTTTGATTATGTTTTATATGTGTCTGTGTTTGATTGTTTTATATGTTTCTGTGTTTGATTATGTTTTATACGTGACTGTTTGATTATGTTTTATACGTGTCTGTGTTTGATTATGTTTTATATTTGTCTGTGTTTGATTATGTTTTATACGTGTCTGTGTTTGATTATGTTTTATACGTGTCTGTGTTTGATTGTGTTTTATATGTGTCTGTGTTTGATTATGTTTTATACGTGTCTGTGTTTGATTATGTTTTATACGTGACTGTTTGATTATGTTTTATATGTGTCTGTGATTGATTGTGTTTTATATGTGTCTGTGTTTGATTGTGTTTTATATGTGTCTGTGTTTGTTTATGTTTTATATGTGTCTGTGTTTGATTATGTTTTATATGTGTCTGTGTTTGATTGTTTTATATGTGTCTGTGTTTGATTATGTTTATATGTGTCTGTGTTTGATTATGTTTTATATGTGTCTGTGTTTGATTATGTTTTATATTTGTCTGTGTTTGATTATGTTTTATACGTGTCTGTGTTTGATTATGTTTTATAGGTGTCTGTGTTTGATTGTGTTTTATATGTGTCTGTGTTTGATTATGTTTTATACGTGTCTGTGTTTGATTATGTTTTATACGTGACTGTTTGATTATGTTTTATATGTTTCTGTGGTTGATTATGTTTTATATGTGTCTGCGTTTGATTATGTTTTATATTTGTCTGCGTTTGATTATGTTTTATACGTGTCTGTGTTTGATTGTGTTTTATATGTGTCTGTGTTTGATTATGTTTTATATGTGTCTGTGTTTGATTATGTTTTATACGTGTCTGTGTTTGATTATGTTTTATATTTGTCTGTTTTGATTATGTTTTATACGTGTCTGTGTTTGATTATGTTTTATACGTGTCTGTGTTTGATTGTGTTTTATAGTGTCTGTGTTTGATTATGTCTTATACGTGTCTGTGTTTGATTATGTTTTATACGTGACTGTTTGATTATGTTTTATATGTGTCTGTGTTTGATTATGTTTTATATGTGTCTGTGTTTGATTATGTTTTATACGTGTCTGTGTTTGATTATGTTTTATATGTGTCTGTGATTGATTATGCTTTATACGTGTCTGTGTTTGATTATGTTTTATATGTGTCTGTGGTTGATTATGTTTTATATGTGTCTGTGTTTGATTATGTTTTATATGTGTCTGTGTTTGATTATGTTTTATATGTGTCTGTGTTTGATTATGTTTTATATGTGTCTGTGTTTGATTATGTTTTATATTTGTCTGTGTTTGATTGTGTTTTATATGTGTCTGTGTTTGATTATGTTTTATATTTGTCTGTGTTTGATTATGTTTTATATGTGTCTGTGTTTGATTATGTTTTATATGTGTCTGTGTTTGATTATGTTTTATATTTGTCTGTGTTTGATTATGTTTTATATGTGTCTGTGTTTGATTATGTTTTATATTTGTCTGTGTTTGATTATGTTTTATATGTGTCTGTGTTTGATTATGTTTTATATTTGTCTGTGTTTGATTGTGTTTTATATGTGTCTGTGTTTGATTGTGCTTTATATTTGTCTGTGTTTGATTATGTTTTATATTTGTCTGTGTTTGATTATGTTTTATATTTGTCTGTGTTTGATTATGTTTTATACGTGTCTGTGTTTGATTATGTTTTATACATGTCTGTGTTTGATTATGTTTTATACGTGTCTGTGTTTGATTGTGTTTTATATGTGTCTGTGTTTGATTATGTTTTATACGTGTCTGTGTTTGATTATGTTTTATATTTGTCTGTGTTTGATTATGTTTTATACGTGTCTGTGTTTGATTATGTTTTATACGTGACTGTTTGATTTTGTTTTATACGTGTCTGTGTTTGATTATGTTTTATATTTGTCTGTGTTTGATTATGTTTTATACGTGTCTGTGTTTGATTATGTTTTATACGTGACTGTTTGATTATGTTTTATATGTGTCTGTGTTTGATTATGTTTTATACGTGTCTGTGTTTGATTATGTTTTATACGTGTCTGTGTTTGATTATGTTTTATACATGTCTGTGTTTGATTATGTTTTATACGTGTCTGTGTTTGATTATGTTTTATACGTGTCTGTGTTTGATTATGTTTTATACGTGTCTGTGTTTGATTATGTTTTATATTTGTCTGTGTTTGATTAAGTTTTATACGTGTCTGTGTTTGATTATGTTTTATGCGTGTCTGTGTTTGATTGTGTTTTATATGTGTCTGTGTTTGATTATGTTTTATACGTGTCTGTGTTTGATTATGTTTTATACGTGACTGTTTGATTATGTTTTATATGTTTCTGTGTTTGATTATGTTTTATATGTGTCTGTGTTCGATTATGTTTTATATTTGTCTGTGTTTGATTATGCTTTATACGTGTCTGTGTTTGATTATGTTTTATATTTGTCTGTGTTTGATTATGTTTTATATGTGTCTGTGTTTGATTATGTTTTATATTTGTCTGTGTTTGATTATGTTTTATAAGTGTCTGTGTTTGATTGTGTTTTATATGTGTCTGTGTTTGATTGTGTTTTATATTTGTCTGTGTTTGATTATGTTTTATATTTGTCTGTGTTTGATTATGTTTTATATTTGTCTGTGTTTGATTATGTTTTATACGTGTCTGTGTTTGATTATGTTTTATACATGTCTGTGTTTGATTATGTTTTATACGTGTCTGTGTTTGATTATGTTTTATATGTGTCTGTGTTTGATTGTGTTTTATATGTGTCTGTGTTTGATTATGTTTTATATTTGTCTGTGTTTGATTATGTTTTATACGTGTCTGTGTTTGATTATGTTTTATACGTGACTGTTTGATTATGTTTTATATGTGTCTGTGTTTGATTATGTTTTATACGTGTCTGTGTTTGATTATGTTTTATACGTGTCTGTGTTTGATTATGTTTTATACATGTCTGTGTTTGATTATGTTTTATACGTGTCTGTGTTTGATTATGTTTTATACGTGTCTGTGTTTGATTATGTTTTATACGTGTCTGTGTTTGATTATGTTTTATATTTGTCTGTGTTTGATTATGTTTTATACGTGTCTGTGTTTGATTATCTTTTATACGTGTCTGTGTTTGATTGTGTTTTATATGTGTCTGTGTTTGATTATGTTTTATACGTGTCTGTGTTTGATTATGTTTTATACGTGTCTGTGTTTGATTATGTTTTATATGTGTCTGTGTTTGATTATGTTTTATATGTGTCTGTGTTTGATTATGTTTTATATGTGTCTGTGTTTGATTATGTTTTATACGTGACTTTGATTATGTTTTATATGTGTCTGTGTTTGATTATGTTTTATATGTGTCTGTGTTTGATTATGTTTTATATGTGTCTGTGTTTGATTATGTTTTATATGTGTCTGTGTTTGATTATGTTTTATACGTGACTGTTTGATTATGTTTTATACGTGACTGTTTGATTATGTTTTATACGTGTCTGTGTTTGATTATGTTTTATACGTGTCTGTGTTTGATTATGTTTTATATGTGTCTGTGTTTGATTATGTTTTATACGTGTCTGTGTTTGATTGTTTTATATGTGTCTGTGTTTGATTATGTTTTATACGTGTCTGTGATTGATTGTTTTATATGTGTCTGTGTTTGATTATGTTTTATACGTGTCTGTGTTTGATTATGTTTTATATGTGTCTGTGTTTGATTATGTTTTATATGTGTCTGTGTTTGATTATGTTTTATATGTGTCTGTGTTTGACAGAGTCCCAGTGTAAGACTGATTAATTGTCCCACTGTCATTTCCCTATACAGTGTCTGTCTGGGACTATATTTTAGAACAATTCAGAAATAGAAACTTGGAACAACAGAAGTGAAATGCCTGACCTCTATTGCCCTTAATCCCCCATTGTGGCATAGGTCATCAACCAAACTACAACAAGCCGCCCTATCCGTTGCCATCTCGTGTTGCTTCCTCCTTGTCCTCCCGCTATTATTCATCTGTCTCTAACTCGCTTATCCATGTGTCTATAGGCATCCCTCTATTTCGTTTGCCCTGTGTGTTCCAGTAAAAGAACTTTCTAGCTACATTGTCCTCGGGTTTTCTCAGTATGTCCTATCCAGCGCCATCGTCTTTCCCTCACCTCTTGGTTCACTGGGATGTGTCTAGTTCTGTCCATGAGCTCCACATTGGTTCACTGGGATTTGTCTAGTTCTCTCCATGAGCTCCACATTGGTGATTCTGTCAAAAATCAGACATTCTACAAGATCTGACATGTGGAAGAAATCTGGCTTATAGGCAGCATCATGTCTCAGGAAGTGAAATACTTTGGCCACATTAAATGCCACAGTGGCTTGGGGAGAACAGGGATGGGAGGCACGGTTCCTGGAGGAAGTGGCAGGGTTCACCCAGCATGGAGGTGGACACAGGACATGGCAGACACTGAGGGCATGAAAATACATGAGGCATGGGAACTAGCAAGACATCAAGAGTCTTTTTGGTGAGCCATGATGAGAGCAGCGCTTTGTAAAAGACCTGCTAGATGATAGTGTTGTCCATCATTACTGGGACTCTGCCCTGGCTGTTGAAGATGAGGACAAAACATGATGTTGGTTCTTGACTCAACTCAGTTACTAGATGATGGTATCATCCATTAGAGTCGGGACTCTTTACTGGCTGTTGAAGATGAGGACAGAACATGTGATGTCAGTTCTTGATTCAACTCAACTCAGCTACTAGATGATGGTATCGTCCATTAGTACTGGGACTCTTTACTGGTTGTTGAAGATGAAGACAACACATGATGTTAGTTCTTGACTCAACTCAGCTACTAGATGATGGTATCATTCATTAGAGCTGGGACTCTTTACTGGCTGTTGAAGATGAGGACAGAATCATGTATGGGAATGTCCTGAGTGCTGTGATGTTGGTTCTTGACTTAATTGAACTGAACTCAACTCAACTTAGATCAACTCAACTCAACTCAACTCAACTCAACTCAACTGCTTGATGATGGTAATGAAAAAGATATAACTTGCTATTTGATTGTTTCTGTTGTTGTTGTGTTTTATCAGAAATATGCGTGTTTAAAACACAGTCTTTTGCATTTATTTATGTTTTCAGAGTGGATGATGTTGATGTGTTGATCAGTGGTGCTGAGTATGAGACGGTGCAGGCGTATCTGAAGGAGATGTTATACGCCATCTGTGATTATGCTCATGATAGATGTGTGAAGGTCATGGCAGCAAGGGCAAAGGTGAGAGGTGAAAGTGGCTGATGCAGGCTAATAGATGATTAACAGTAGACACGATGTGTGTGATAGCAGAATTATGTTAGTTGTTGCATCATCTTCAGTGCACAAGGAACAAGTCCACAGGCGCTCAGGTCTACATCAACACATTGCAACTGGCAAGATGTACTTTCATGATAAGGAAATTGACTTTACAGTACCCATGTTAAATGACTACGTGATTTTTACAGTACCTTCATGATGTATGAAAGTGATTTAGCAGTACCTACATGATGTGACTAAGTGAATTTACGGTACCTTCATTATGTGAGTAAGATATTCAACTGTACCTACGTGATGTGATTAAGTGATTTGGAAGTACCTTCATGATGTGACCAAGTGATGTAGAAGTACCTACATGACGTGACTAAGTGAATTTACAGTATCTTCATTAAGTGATTTAGAAGTACCTACGTGATGTGACTAAGTGATTTAGAAGTACCTACGTGATGTGACTAAGTGATTTAGAAGTACCTACATGATGTGACTAAGTGATTTAGAAATTACCTACGTGATGTGACTAAGTGATTTAAAAGTACCTACATGATGTGACTAAGTGATTTAGAAGTACCCACGTGATGTGACTAAGTGATTTAGAAGTACCTACATGATGTGACTAAGTGATTTAGAAGTATCTACGTGATGTGATTCAGCGATTCAGAAGTACCTACATGATGTGACTAAGTGATTTAGAAGTTTTTTTAGTTTTAGTTTTAGTCGTCGGATCAACATCACGGCACACGGGTTTAACCCATAAGTGCTCCGTTTTCCACCTAACTCAAACCTGAGTCTGGAGAAACTCAGCTCAATGCACGAACTCCGTTGCATCAGCGAGGATCCTGAAATACTTTGGGTAGATTTTTAACTCGAAATTTTGCCCGGGCAGCGCAATTAGGCTACTCTTTTTTCGATTTCCAACTGCCAAGGGATTTTTTACATGCGCAACAATACACACGAGCGTCCGGTCTGACTACCCAGAGACCAGGGGAAATTTTGTTACTGGAAGTCCACGTAGATTTTTTAAATAAATCCCAGTCCTCACCGGGGCCTGAACCCGGGACCTCCAGCACTCGAGGCGGACACCATACCTCGAGACCACTCAGCCCCCAATCAAGTGATTTAGAAGTACCTACGTGATATGACTAAGTGATTTAGAAATACCTACGTGATGTGATTAAGTGATTTAGAAGTACCTACATTCTGTAACTAAGTTAATTTACATCACTGCCATTGTGTGACTGATTTTACAGTACTTAATGATGAGACTAAGTGACTTTACAGTAGCCACATGATATGACTAAGTGACTACCTATACTTGTGTATTATCGTATCTTACCTTATCCTTTTTTTTTTTTAATGTGCCACTTCATTCCCAATTGTTTACCTGTTCTAAATGGGAGGCTTCATTTTAGTATGTTCATGATTCCCAAATATGTACAGTATGATAGAGTGAAAGTAGATTTAGCTGTGTCATTCTCAAATTATAATACTTTTAAGTGCATCATTTCAAAATTATAATGCTTTTAAGTGCATCATTTCCAAACATTAATACTTGTAAATGCATTATTCCAAGATATAATGCTTTTACATCCACTATTCCCAAATATAATGCTTTGAAATGCACTATTCCAAAATATAATTCTTTTAAATGCATCATTCCCAAGGCTATAATACTTTTACATGCACTGTTCCCAATTATAATGTTTTTAAATGCACGATTCCTAAATATAATGCTTTCACATGCACCATTCCCAATTATAATGTTTTTAAAATACACTATTTCTAAATATAATGCTTTTATATGCACCGGACAATTGGACTAAATGTGGGTTTTCCTGATGGCGAGGGACACTGGTAATAGGGAAAGCTAATCCACACGCAAAATTCAGTACTGTGCTACTAGAAGCAGTGTGCATATGGACTACACTTGAGTTCAAAGCAAACGAGCGTAAGATAAACAAAAATGGATTATTCCCAAATATAATACTTTTAAATCCATATTTCCCAAATTGTAAATCATCATGTGTGAAAAGTCTCAGTGAGGAGTCTCCGTGGCGAAGTGATCAATCCGTCTGACTCAGACTCTGAAGGTTGTCGGTTCCATTCTGGGCCGCGCCCTTTGGTTCACGAGTGCATTTTTTTGGAGACTCCTGAGGGTCATCACTGGAGCTACAAAGTTTGTGCTTTGTGCAACACTTTCGGCAGTTCGCTGCGGAAAGAGACTGTGCCATATTAGATAAAAACCCAGTGCATTGAAGTCGAACCTGTCAACTTTTAAGCAACTTTATATGTGAAAATAAGAAATGAAAACAGTCAGGTATGGATAACTCCTACGATAAAATGAGAGATACTAAACACAGACACAATGTACAAACCTTACAACAAACTCCACTACGGTAAACGTAAATCACAGGGGGAAAATTTTAAAAATGTTTTTTAACAATCAAATAAAAACAAGTATACTATGACACAATGAACGAAGTTTTGATGATACTAATCTTCCCCAGGAGCAACACAGATCTAAAGAAACACATGAAAGTAGAAAATGTTATAATATAAAACAGGAAAGTAGAAAACATAATAATATTAAAATATGAAAGTAGAAAATATAATAATATTAAAACACAAATTCTTCGTTGCCAGGAAGGCGGTGCAGAAGTTCAGTTGTGAAAGGTGTCAAATTAGAACATGTGGAGCCAAAGGTGTGCAAATTAGAGAAGCATGGCTTCAATGCTATGACCGATACATCGTCGATTCCATCTTGATCATAAGAATTGAAATCTAATCTTATCATGTGTGAAAAGTCTGTTTGAATATAGGATTCCCAAGGGTATCAGAAGGAAAGAGCATTTCATCATGTTCATTATTCAAAACAATGTTTTTCTGTAGTGAATTTGAATAATGAAGACACAAACAATAGATTGCACGTTTTATTGCCTAGCATCTTTCACTGCAATTCATTGGTACATTCTGCTGAATTCACACAACATTAACTAAAGCAGTAAGGTAAATCCATCAAGTTGAAATATACAGCATACATTCCCACAGTAATTTGAATTGTCTACCATGGTAATTTTACCATGCTATATTTTGGAAGCCGCTACATGATTATAGAGACAATGCGTTTCATATGTTGTTTAACACACAAAATAGTCAAATGTTAAATATGGTGGAAGCCATTGCTATTAATATGGAAAAGCCAGCTTTGTGCAAACAAAAAGAAATAATATTCAGTTTAAAATTACTGTGGTAGACAATTCAAATTACTGTTTGAATAAACTGTCATTTACTGCCAATATAGTACCTTGCGGTGTATGGCAGAGGGGTCTTTGAGCCTGTTTTGAATATGTGTTGTATATTCCAGCTTGAAGGATTTATCTATCTGATTGCTTTACTTTATGTTGTGTGAATTCTGCAGTATACACCTGACGAGATATGGCAAAATATGCCAGGCAATAAACTGTGCAGTATATTGTTCACTTTTATTATTCAAATTTGCAGTGGGAAGACATTGTTTTGAATATCCATAATTCCAAAGTTTGTGCTGTATTATCGAGGGAAAGCACGTACAAACATGCATAATTCCTCAATCTTTACAAATGTGATTTTCTGATTGGGTGTTATTTTTTAAACTATTGCTAGGATGGGTTCCTGGAGCGTTTGTCGTCTGCTGAGTTTGTGGCTCTGTCCCGGCATATTGAGACGTTTGTTGCAGACACAGAACAGATTTGTGGGAGGAAAAGTATGTCACTGCGGGGAGTCTTGCAGACACAGGTAGGCTGTTGATCATATTCAGATGTGAAGTACAAAGTATTGTCACTTTGTTTCAATCTGTTTTCTATCTTTTATCTGTCTACCCACCTGCCTCCTGCCTGCCTGCCTGCCTGACTGCCTGCCTCCTGCCTGCCTGCCTGCCTGCCTCCTGCCTGTCTGTCTTTGTCTATTCACTCACCCATTCATCCATCCATCTACATATTTATTTACCTTCCTCCCTACTACCCTGTCTACCTATCGTAACTTTATCTGTCTTTTCTTCTGACTGTCCATCCATCTGTCCTTTCTTCCATTCATACATCCCTCCATACATCTACATACCTCCCTACTTACCTACCCACCTACCTACCCACCCACCTACCTACCTACCTACCTTCCTATCTGCTTACCCCCACATGAATGACTTTACAAAGTTGTCCTGTTTATTATGGTCCACATTTGCCTTTACATATTGGGGGCGTGTAAGTTTTCACACCTCGCCCACATATATAACCTGGTTTGCATTGAGTATGAATTTGTGTAGTATCCTCATGGGTGTCAGGTCTTAGTCAGATATGACTGAGCTACCGTATAACAGTAGACGGTACTACCTGGTTTCTGTTAGCGCTGAACGTTGGGCGGCGCTTACCAAACCCGACACCCCACATTGTGCCAACGGCTTCGGGCGGAAGAGCGCAATTGGGAGGGTACAAGCCTTACCCTGGTGCGAGGAAATGCAAGCTAAAGACAAAATGTCATGGCAGGGCAGACCAGGCCCTAAGCCTTGGTTGGCGACTGGTCTAGGATCGAAGCTCCGACAGGCGGACAGTTAGAGCATTGCTTTGCTGATCCGGCAGCTTCTGCAGCTTGTCTTGTTCCAGATGTAGGGGTGTTACCTTTCCTCTGGAGTAAACTAGGCAGGCCGAGAGAGGGATCATGCTGCATGGGCAACACATGATCTCTATATTTTAGCCCAGGCTTTGTGATATGGAGAGGCAATAACTCCATCCCTGGTCTTAACTGGTCTCGGAATCAAAGCGAGAGGCAACTGTTACGGGTTATAAGTCCTTGTCAGTTGGCGTAGACATGGGGCGCCACGCGTTGCCTCTGACGGTGGGAGACACCTATAGGTGTCACTGATCAGCTACCGCCCGCCTCAAGCTGGGCAGCCCCCAGCCAATTGGGTGCTGATCCGCCACAGCCTGCCTGCTTCAATGGGTGCTTGGGGCTAGGACAAAATCTGAATCGCAGGCTGTAAAACCAATGCACCAGGTACAAACAAAAATAAAAATAGAAACCTCAAGCTACGGCTTGCAACCTGGAACGTGAGAACCATGTGTCCAGGATTTTCCACTGACTTGACCAATATTAACGATGTGAGAAAAACGGCTGTGATTGATGCCGAACTCAATCGTCTAAACATTGATATTGCTGGCCTGCAGGAGACTCGCCTCGCTGAGGAAGGGTCACTCAGGGAAAACAACTACACCTTTTTCTGGAAGGGTAGAGGGCAGGCAGAAAAAAGGCAACACGGTGTGGGCTTTGCAGTGAAGAATTCGCTACTGGGAATGATTGAAATTCCAGCAGGAGGAAATGAAAGACTATTATCCCTGCGCTTGGCAACCTCTTGTGGGTTTGCCACCATTATTACTGCATATGCACCGACACTCGATTCCTCTGATGATGTGAAGGATTCGTTCTATGAGGAGTTAGACTCCGTGATCAAGGCAGTTCCAAAATCTGACTACATTTATATGCTCGGTGATTTCAATGCTCGTTGGGCAAGGACTCGAGTTCATGGCCAGTGTGCCTTGGAAAATACAACATCGGTCGCATGAATGAAAATGGGCAAAGGCTGCTGGAGCATTGCACCAGTAATGACCTATGTATTACAAACTCCTTTTTTAAAACAAAAGAGATGCATAAGGTCACATGGAAACATCCAAGATCCGGCCATTGGCACCAGCTGGACTTCATCATCACACGGAGACAACATCTGAACCATATATCATTGACTCGTAGTTACCACAGTGCTGACTGTGATACGGATCATTCTTTGGTTGTTGCAAGGGTTAGACTGAGACCAAAGAGAATCTACACAGCTAAACACAAATCTAGCCTCAGGATTAATATTATTAACACTCATGATCCTGAAAAGTGCTTTCAGTTTCAACAGCAACTTGAAGACGCTTTCACTGATACACCAGAAAATTGTACAGTAAATGAAAAGTGGGGTCAAATTAAGGAAACTCTTTATAAAACTGCCGTAGGGATTTACGGCACTGTGGATCATAAGAGGCAGGACTGGTTTGCGGCCAACAGCGAGACTCTGCAGCCCTTGATTAAGAAGAAAGCTCTCTTAAGAAACAAGGAAAGACCAACGCGTAACACTCTGAGTGAGCTTAGGCAAGCTAGGAAGGATGTGCAAAAGGCTGCCAGGCAGTGTGCAAATGATTATTGGATCAAGTTATGTGAGTCCATTCAAATCGCAAGTGATAAGGGAGACATAAGAAGCATGTATGAAGGAATAAAGAAAGCCTGCGGTCCAGTGATCAAAAGAAGTGCACCATTGAAAACCTTGACTGGAGAAATCATCACTGATAAGAAACAGCAGATGGACAGATGGGTAGAGCACTATTTGGAGCTTTACTCAAGTGAGACCAAACTAGCGGATGATTCCCTCAACGCCATAGAGGCTCTACCAACTCTTGACCACCTGGACACACTTCCCACCATAACAGAAGTTAAGTGTGCTATAAATGAACTTGCATCTGGCAAGGCTCCAGGTAAGGATGGGATTCCAATAGAGGTTATCAGGAGTGGGCAAGACACACTCACTATACAGATCCACCAGCTAATAGAGCTCTGCTGGCGTGAAGGACAAGTCCCACAGGATTTCAAAGATTCAAGCATCATAACACTGTACAAGAACAAGGGCGATCGGAGCGACTGCAACAACTATAGGGGTATCTCACTTCTGTGTATTGTTGGAAAAGTATTTGCCAGAATTGTTCTGCGCAGACTTCAAGTCCTAGGAGAACAAGTCTACCCCGAATCACAGTGTGGCTTTCGACAGAACCGGTCTACCACTGATATGATATTCTCATTGCGACAAATGCAAGAAAAATGCCGTGAACAGAATCAACCACTGTTTATTGCCTTCATCGACCTCACAAAGGCATTTGATTTGGTCAGTCGTGAGGGTCTGTTCAAGGCACTAAAGAAGATTGGCTGCCCACCAACTCTTCTGTCTATTGTGGAATCGTTCCACACAGGCATGAAGGGTATAATCAAGTTTGATGGTGCAACTTCTGAAGAATTTGAAATCAAGAGTGGAGTTAAGCAAGGTTGTGTACTAGCTCCCACCCTCTTTGGAATATACTTTTCACTTCTACTGAAATATGCATTTCATGATCAGGATGGTGGTATATACATTCACTCACGCTCAGATGGCGGCCTCTACAATGCTCAGAGATTGAAGGCTAAGACCAAAATTACGAGGGTACTGATCAGAGAGTTGCTTTTTGCAGATGATGCTGCAGTTATGACCCACTCTGAGGAAGAATTGCAATGTCTACTATCTGCATTCTCCAATGCTTGTTCTGAATTTGGTTTAACAATTAGCAAAAAGAAGACACAGATTATGTCACAAGGTGCACATGGGGTACCATCAATCTTTATTGACGACGCCGAACTAGAGATAGTAGACCATTTTACATATCTAGGATCAGTGGTAAATAGCAAATTATCCCTAGATCAGGAAATCAACATCCGGATTGGTAAGGCAGCAACAACAATGAACAGGTTAAGAAAAAGAGTCTGGGAGAACAGGAAGCTTACTGCCAAAACAAAAGTCCTTGTCTATCAAGCCTGTGTCCTTAGTACTCTTCTCTATGGCAGTGAAACCTGGACAACTTACTCACACCAAGAGAACAACTTAAACAGCTTTCATATGCGGTGTCTGCGAAGAATTCTTGGTATTAAGTGGCAAGACAAAATCACAAATACTGAAGTATTGGAAAGATCAGGTTGTGTGACAGTTTATTCCATGCTCAGTCTTCGTAGACTTAGATGGATAGGACATCTTAGGAGGATGGATGATGGTAGAATACCAAAGGATATCTTTTTTGGTGAATTACAGATGGGTAAGAGATCTCAGGGTCGGCCTCTACTACGATACAAAGATGTGTGTAAGCGGGACATGATTGATACAGGCATTGATAATGCACATTGGGAGCAAGTCGCCGCTGAACGTGTTGCATGGAGGGCAAATATCAGAAATGGAATAAAGTCAAAGGAGAAAATTATTGCAGAAAAGTCACACACCAAGCGTTTGAGACGTAAGATGGTGCATGATGGTGGAAATGACCACGTGTTCACATGCACCCACTGTGAACGGACATTTACAGCGCAAATTGGCCTTATCAGTCACACTCGCTACCGCCATAGTTAAAAGTTATTATGCCTTTTTAAAGCACAAACTATCGTCTGTCAAGACGGCAAGGTGCCAATGAATAGTATCCTCATAATGAAATCTATCTGTCTATCTGCCTAACTCTTGGTCTTCCTGGAGCTCTTTAACTAGAACATCTTTGTTTGGAGAACAAAGCAGTAGCTGATTGGGCTGAATTTTCAAAATATGTCTGTACAATGTCTACACATTTTCCTCATGTTGAACTGGTAGTATATGGTTCCATTGTCTATCTACTGAGTTAAGCGAGCTAGGGATTTCATGTGGAATACTTTTATATCTGTCCACGGTTGTCTGTATTGTGAACTGCATGTTCAGAAAATTGGTGGACGGCCTATTTTTTGTCTTAAGCAGTAATGTGTGTGCAACTGCTGGTTTTCAAGTGACTGCAGCTTCCATTGAGAATGAACTGTTATTTTTGTGGCGGACTGTTGTGTTGGCAATCTGGCTCCAGTCTTCTGCATGTAAGCCTGGACATGCTGTTAGTTTGTCGGGGACTACTGTCTGTTCCACTTTTCATATGGGGCAGTGAGGAGCATAGCAGTTTGTGTGATGTTCACTGGCACAGGAACAGAGCATTGTGGGGTGACCCTTTGCCGTAAAGTTAGAACTGCGACTAAAGACTAACTATTTTGATCATTATCTTCATGTAGCAGGTTCGTTGCAAAACATCGCTCTCATGGTGGTTCGTTGAAAAATTATTTCAGTCTATTGCCAATTCTCATGCAGCCCCATGCCCAAGGTGTCTGCAATGTCCTGTGTCCGTCTTCATGCATGGTCCACTCCCATGCCTCTTCATCCAGGAACCATGGCTTCCCTCACAGCTGTTTCCAGGAACCATGGCTTCTCTGGCAGCTGTTTCCAGGAACCATGGCTTCCCTGGCAGCTGTTTCCAGGAACCATGGCTTCCCTCGCAGCTGTTTCCAGGAACCATGGCTTCCCTGGCAGCTGTTTCCAAGCAACTGTGGCATTCAATATTATCATGGATGTCAGCACAACCGAATGGATAAGAATACTTGCTCTTAAACATCCCGTATGCTGATGCCGAGGTAGCCGGTTCAACCCTTACTTCGGTCTTGAACTAAAATGTTGACTTCTCATCCTTGACTTGGGGGTGTAAATTACAAGTACCTCAGAAGTCAGAGTGGGTTCACCTGGTGGCGAGAAACTGGTAATAGAGAAAACTAATCCACACGCAAAAATCAGTCCAGTGCACTAGTAGTACTCTCAGTATATGGACTGCTTTAGTTCAAAGCGATGGAAAGCAAACAAAAAATTATATGAACAACAAGCAGAATATCAGGTGAGACAGTAAACTATTTTTAGGTGCTAAAGGGAGTAAGGTAGCTGGTTGACGGCCTATGCTATATTGTGTGAATAAAATACAGAAGAAAAATAAGAAAAATAATGGAGTTTCTGAAAGGTAGCAGATCAATCACACCATGCTAGTTGACATAACACTTGATGATGATTCATTTTTAGGAAAACACTTGCTTTTATTTGTCTTTCTAGGCCAATAAATTTGTTGCACGCTTCCACGAGGAAAGAAAAAATAAACTCAGGTAAGTGAAGATGTCTAGAGAAAGTCATTCCTTTTCTCTTTCCTTCACTTTTCTCTTTCCTTCAGTATCAGTTCCCTGACTCTTTAAAGGAAATGTGTAGTGTCATCATTGATGGGTGGAGTGGCTTAGAGTTGTGATGTCCACATCTACCTTGAACAGACATGGTGTGATTCATGATGTGAATTTTTACAATGTAAGAGACATCCCCAGGTGTACTGGAGTCCATAAAGTAGGCGATCCCTAGTTACTGGGGTCCATAAAGTAATAGACCCCCGTGTGTTTCTGGGGTCCATAAAGTAATAGACCCCCATGTGTTTCTGGGGTCCATAAAGTAATAGACCCCTGTGTGTTTCTGGGGTCCATAAAGTAATAGACCCTGTGTGTTTCTGGGGTCCATAAAGTAATAGACCCCTGTGTGTTTCTGGGGTCCATAAAGTAATAGACCCCAGTGTGTTTCTGGGGTCCATAAAGTAATAAACCCCGTGTGTTTCAGGGGTCCATAAAGTAATAGACCCCGATGTGTTCCTGGAGTCCATAAAGTGAGAGCCAACCCCCATGTGTAACTCAGGTCCATAAAGTGAGAGACTTCCCCTGTGTTTCTGGGGTCCATACAGTAAGAGATTTCTCATGTGTTACAGATGTCTGCCTCTAAAATCATGGCAAGTTTGAGAAATACCGTTATGGTATGAAGACTTGGTGAAAGCAAGAACCAAGCTGTACCTCACCATGGGAGAGGATGGGAAACTCACTGTGGTGTGATAAAGGCAGTTATGGGAGCAAAGTTAAAGTTACTTGCATGTCCTTTACAGGGTGTTGCAATTAACCCCATCATTTATTAGTTTGGAATTTACCAGGTAGTGTTATGTTCACTAGTTGGGAACCAGAATATGAATGCATTAAAATTGACTCACTTATTAGAAATGAATGAAACAACAAAATTGGACAAAGTTAGTTGAATGTCCTTTACGGGATGTTGCACTCAACCCTCAGCACTTAATTACTGTGATCTACTTGGCAATTTCACTTTCAGTAGTTGGGGACAAAGTATCTACCAGAGTATGAATGCATCGGAAGTGAACATGGCCAAATGGATAAGATCGATTGTTCTTAAACCAGTCCAAGGGAGGAAACACTTGATGAGGATGATGATTTTATGTCTGCTAGTTTGATTTTGGAATTTATATGGCTTTTTTGTCAGCTAGTTTGATTTTGGAATTGTATTGCCTTTGTGTCTACTAGTCTGATCTTGGACAATGAGAGATGGAAGCAGGCAGATGTCCCGGCGGAGTTTCAGGACCTGGTCAACCACATCATTAAAACTGGTAGACATTTTTAGAGTATTCTTTAAAATAGAATTGTCTTTTGTAGCTCCGTTATGTATCTTACATTTGTTCGTGTTTTGTTTATGTGGTTTTTTTAAAGGTATTTTTGGCTAAAATTGTCTTTATTAGCTCTGTATTATGTCTTACATTTGTTCTTAAATGACATCTATGAGGTATATCAACTGAAGAGACCAGGAATAAAGAAATTAGCTTTTTATGGGTAACTACAGATACTGGTATTCTTGACAGAGTTGGTATCCCCAGCATCAACACTATCCTCATACAGGATAGATTTACTGGGCAGGTCATCTAGTCTGAATGCCAGATCATCGGTTCCCACCACAAAAATCTTTTATGGTGAGATACAAAGGGGCAGATGCATTCAAGGAGGCCAGAAAAAACACCACAAGGATATGCTTAAGACATCACTTAAGACCTTCGACATAAGCCCTGACACAAGAGAGGCCTGGGTCCATTCTTCCAGGCAGGCGCAGTGACTTGCAAGGCGTCCAGAAACACTGTGGCTGAACAGGTGGAGACAAACTAGAAAGGCCTAGTTTACAGGACCTTCATCTGCATGAGAATATTCCATGCCATCACTGACCAAGATATTTTCAGGCCCAAGTTAGAATTAAACTCGTCTTCGGACCCGTAACCTACCAAACACGACCTCATGATGGATGAAAGGAGGAATGGTCTCCATCGCCTGGGATGGACAAACAACAACCAGCGCTTCATAAGGAAAGCAGAGAATAGTAACACCGTAACCTATCAAGTATGTCAAAAGAGTTGACCAATGAGGTTTTGCCTGACTAGGCCACTTCATCCAATGAAAAACTTCAGCTGAAAATCCAACCAATCATAAACAAGCTTACAAGAGGCTTTGTGTGAGTTGGTAGAGGGTCTATGCTCCACTGGGAGGTGAAAGGTCAGCATTATTCTTTAACTTCCGGTGTGCTGATGTCGAGGTAGTGGGTTAAACCCATACACCAGTTAGCTGGACTATAATGCTGACGTTTTGTCCTTGACTTGGGGGTGAAAATTATAAGTACCTCTGAAGTTGGAGTGGGTTCGCATGATGGCGAGGGACACTGGTAATAGGGAAAGCTAATCCATATGTAAAAATCAGTCCAGTGCGTTAGAATTATTAGCACGTGTATGGACTACGCCTGAGTTCAAAGCAGATGATGCACACACACACAAATTACTGCAGTTATACAAATGTCCTGTTTTTAATACCTTTTGTGACACCTGGTGAACAAATTGCAGTAGTTAGTAACCACTGACATGCACTAAGGCGATGTTAACTGTTTATTTCAGGCACATTAACACTTCCAGAGAAACGAACTGACTCAGGTAATTTTACACTTGTAAAAATGTAATTGAAATAGAAAGGTAGCGGGTTCAACCACTAAACCGGTCAGCTGGACTAGAATTTTGAATTCTCATCTTTGACTTGGGGATGTAAATTACAAGTACCTCAGAAGTTGGAGTTGGTTCACCTGATGGTGAGGGACGCTGGTAATAAGGAAAGCTAATCCTCTCACAAAATCAGTCCAGTGCCGTAGTGTGTGTGTATGGACTATGCTTAAGTTCAAAGCAAGTTAATGCCCAAACAAAAATGATTATAGATCATATTGCCTGTTAAGACAGTGGTCTGGGTTTAATCCACAGGAGATGCTGGATTATGTTTATCCGGTCAGTACAGCTTTGGAATCGACCCGGTCTCATAAAAATGGGTATCAGAAAGATTTAGTTTTATTTTTCTGTCCGGGAAAGAACGGCAGCAAAGAAGGGAACTGACCACGTCACCTTATAAATGATGACCTAGAATATACAAGGGGTTGAAATGCAAGAGGATTGACTTCATTGCACTGGGTTTGATCCCATATGGCTCGGTCTCTTTCCGCAGGGTGGCCAGCCGAAAGCGCCACACAAAGCATGAACACCGTAGCTTCAGCGACGACCTCCAAGAGTCTCTGAGACAAATGTCCCTTGTGAACCATGTGGTCCGGTGGGAGCCCTCAACCTTCGGAGTGTGAGACAGGCTGCGTAACCATTTCACCATGGAGACTCCATGGCCTTGAATATGTGACGGCCGAACACTTGACATGCCAATTGCAGTACATGCTCTGGGGTCACCTGGAACCAACAGGGCAGAAGAAGTAGAGGACAACCCAACGAAACATGGACATGAAAATTACAGACCGAGATGAATCAAACGGTGAGTATGGAGGGAGATGCAGAAGATTGCCATAGATGGGACAGACTGAGATGAATCAAATGGTGAGTGTATAGAGGGAGATGCAGAAGATTGCCATAGATGGGAGCACTTGGTGTTAGTTGTTTGAGGGTCCTATGCTCCAATGGGGGATGAATGGTAGCAGCAGAAGAGAAAACCCATACAGGGCTGCAGACAGAGATTTCTATGGCATGGTAGGTGGCAAGGAACTGCTGGTACCATAAGTATTTGGACTCTTCGCCTGTTGAAGATGAGACGGAGTACATTTAGAAATGTCCTGAGATGTCGGGTCATGACTCAACTCAACTCAGCTCAACTCAACTCATCTCAACTCAACAAGCAACAGACACATTTGTAACTTCACTGTATAAGTTCATACCAGATTTAAACAGGCCAGATTTCTTACTGCATTTGATTGGAATAACTCATTGGGCATATCAACAAGCTCAAGTTGACTGCTGCTTCCTTTGCATTTATTCATACTGATGTCTGAAGCTGAATTAACAAGAGGAAGAATGGAATAGTCAGTGTGTTTTTTTATTTGTCTGTAATTGAATTTTGTTTGCCTTTATCATCATGTTCCTTGCTAAATGGTGAGGCGTTCATGGCTCTCCACAGATCTCTGTCTCTGGTGTTCTGGATCAATTCCATTGATAATATTCCTCTCCCAGTCCAAACAGCATTATTTCTTTGGTTCTGCCCCTGCTTCCTCTGCCGCTGATCTGTCCCATTGTCATGATGTTGTCCAGCATCCCTCTTCTCATTGCATAACCAAAGAACAATGTTTATCCCCTTGTTGTATTTGTATATAATGCTCTACTTTTATTAGCCTTTTCCAGGCAGTCGTTGTTAGTTACTCTGGCACTCCAAGGTATTCCCAACATTTGTCTCAGAAGCCACATTTCCATTGAATTGAGTTGAATCAAGAACTCACATCACAACACTAGGAACATTCCTATTTGTGCTTCGTGCTCATCTTCAACAGCCAGTGAAGAGTCCCAATACTAATGGTACCAGTAGCAGTCTGATTATGTGTCCGTCTGGCCTTTCTTTGGAGTATTTCCATTGACTCACTCTTCCTAATTTGTTTGTACATGCTGCATGATTTTTATGGTTTTAAATCATTTAGTAATTCTGTATCACCATCTGTGCATTAAGGGTAGCTATCACAGTTCCACAATTCCAACATACTAGATTCAAAGTCTGCCGCAAGCTGTTTGTGAACAGATCACTTTGCTTTAAATTTCACAGTGGTATGAACATCTACTGTTCAAAAAACAATGGTGCTGAATGTAAATCACAAACAGCCTATAAATGCTGGGGTTGACTGTGACTTTCTGTAAAGGATATGCAACTAACTTGACGTAAATTTTGTTTCTACAGAAAGCAAACCGACGGAGTGTCTCCTTGTTGGCGGTGAACAGTTTGCAGTTGTTGGGTGAGTGCGAGAAATGAAATGGGTTGAACTGCAGTATAGCTGTGAAGATACAAGTAAATCAAGACAGTAGATGGTGCTACCTGCTTTCTGTTAGCAGTGAATGTTGGGCGGCACTCATCACACCCGACACACCACATTGTGCAACGGCTTCAGTCGGAGGAGTGCAATTGGGAGGGTACAAGCTAAATGCAACCTAAAGACTAAATGTCTCGGCAAGACTGACCAGGCCCTTAGCCTTGTGTGTTGTTCCAGATGTATTGGTGTTACCTTTCCTTTGGAGTAAACTAGGCAGGCCAAGAGAGGGATCATGCTGCATGGGCAACATACGATCTCTAACATTCAGCCCATGCTTTGTGTTACGGAAAGATATAACTCCATCCCTGGCCTTACCACCATGAGTTGTAGCTATTATGCTTTGTGTGTGTGTGGCACAATTTAACAAATTATCATCTGTTAAGATGGCCAGGTGCCAGTGACATCAATAAAAACTGAAAATATAATTGTCAGCTTTACAGGAACAAAATCACAAATGTCAGAATGGCTTTTGCACAGTCAGTTACAGTGATAATGCTGGTACGTGCACTGGGTTCCAAATGTTCACCACCGAGGGTATGATGGCTTCTGGGCAAACACACTTAATGATGTTGATATGGGATGTGTACGATAAACAAACATCTCGAGCATGGATATGCGCGACAGGAAAAAGGTGCTCGGGAGTCATGACCCTGTCGGCCCTGGCCCCTGAGAGAGTAAGAAAGATCAAGGGGCTGAAACATTCGGCGAGGGGGACCTCTTCTAATGATCAGAAGCCTCCTGTCGTGCTTGCTCCGTGGCGGAGTTTTTACCACTGCAATCAGAGAGACTTTGTCAGCACACAACAGAAAAAGATAGTGATACAACTTCATTTGAACAGTTACCAACAATATCACTTAGCCAAGGTCCTGGAGTTGAGATTTTGTGCCCTAAGTTGTCAGGGTGATTTTTGGATGACTCCGCGACACCAGCAAAGTGACTTTTTTGTAATCTTTTGCAGTATAGTTGTGTCAGTGTCTTTTTTTTTTTGGGGGGGGGGGGGGGTGTGCTGATGAAGGCCTTCAAGTATAGTGTCCGTTCTGTCACTTGTGACTGTGTTTTTGCAAAGCTGACAAATTCCACTTCCTGTTTGTGTTAGTTGTTGCCTAAATGTGTCCATCTGTCTGCAATGTGGGGGGGGGGGGGATGTCTGGACTTTGTTGTTGCCTTGTGTGTGTCTGTTCAAGAGAAGGAGGGGAAGGGAGTGAGAAAGAGAGGGAG
Organism: Cepaea nemoralis; assembly: GCA_014155875.1. Lineage (NCBI taxonomy): Eukaryota > Metazoa > Mollusca > Gastropoda > Stylommatophora > Helicidae > Cepaea > Cepaea nemoralis. The sequence goes on along the minus strand of JACEFZ010021123.1, from coordinate 723,189 downwards.
TGGGGGGGGGGGGGAGTGAATTGTTGTGAGTGTGTGTAATAGGGAGGGGGTAACTGGAACTTGGTTGTTATCTATGTGAGGAAGAGAGAGGCAGATATCTAGACGTGTTTGTGTGTGTCTGTGTATCACTCTGCATTTGTGTGGTTTTGCATGATATCAGGAGAGAAAGAAAAAGTGAGATAGGGGAATGATCTACATGTGTGTATGTATATATATATGTATAGATCTGATGTCAGTTGCCGTCTGTGTTGCTGTCTGACAGGACAGTTCTAATGCTGGTCAAGATGATGGTGGAGTACTGCCAGTGTGTGGTGGACATTCCGTCTGCTACCCCAGATCTGCTGACCCGGCTGATTGACCTGCTGAAGGTAAGCTTCATGTCACCTGAAGATGTCCTCACTGGTAAATGGCAAGTCTACATGGCAGAATGGATAAGAGTGCCCGCTCTTAAACTTCCAGTGTGCTCATGCTGAGAAGGCGGGTTCAACCCCTCCACCTGTCAGCTGGACTCAAATGTTGTCTTCACGTCCTTGACTTGGGGATGTAAAGTATAGGGTGTATTTTTAAAGACTGTGCAGTGTTTGAAAATATTGCCGGTCGAAGTTTTGTATTTACCTATTATGTTGCATGAACTTAAAGAGGGGGAATTTTATTTTCCATTATGACAGCCTGCTAAATAATTTATTTTAACTGAATAACCACATTAATCACGTGCTATCGGTTTAGAATCTTTCACAAAGTCCTTTAAATTAGAATAACTGTAATCTAAATTTGTTTAAAACAATCTAATGTAAATATACAAGGCCGAAAACCAGAAGGCGTTGCCATTTTTAAAATCAGAAAAGTAACCACAATTTAACTAAAAATTCGGCTCAAATTTGAGATACTTGCTACCTTACGTCCTGTGTTTTGGAAAGACAGGCCTTCTTCCGATGTAAAATGTCATTTACCAGGGATTAAAATTAAGGAAGATGCGTGAAATGAAACAAATAACGAACTGTCAATATTTTGCCATTATAGTGGCGCATAGCAGTCAAGGGATGTTACTTTATGCCATTAAAGTGGCGTGCAGCAGTAAATCAGTTAAAAATACACCCTGTACAAGCACCGCAGAAGTCAGAGTAAACTGAAGCATAGTTCACACATATGCTAATAATTCTAGTTGTTGCCACTACTGAGGAGTGCAGCGTTACTGGTATCCCTCGCCATCAGCTGAACCCACTCTGACAACTGGAAGGATCAGTGGCAGAGGCAGACCGAGAGAAGTGGTGCTGAATGAGCTGAGATGGTGGCATGGAGGGATATCAGCAGCAGAGTTGATCCACAACACCAGGGACCGAGATCTGTGGAGAGGCATGAAATCCTACACCAGCTGGAAGGGCACTTGATGATGATGATGACTAAGGAAATCGACTAAACACTGCCTCAAATCTAATGGGAATGACGACAAACTCTCTGGGGGAAAATAAAAATCTTCATTGTTTCTAATTACTACCTGTTTAAAGGTGAAAGGATCAACTTCATTGCACCGGGTTTTATCTCAAAGGCTCAGTCTTTTTCTGCAGGGCGGCCTGCCAAAAGCTTCGCACAAAACATGAACTCCACAGCTACAGCGCCAATCCCCCAGGAGTCTCCAAGAAAACTTGCCACCTGTTTGCCTGCCTGATGTTGTTTCCATTTTTCTGCCTGATGTTGTGGCTATAGTGATATCATTTTCTGCCTGGTGTTGTGGCTATAGTGATATCATTTTCTGCCTGATGTTGTGGCTATAGTGATAGTATTTTCTGCCTGGTGCTGTGGCTGTAGTGATAGCATTTTCTATCATTAAATATGTTTGATACATAGTATTTAGTTTTGTGATTCAGGCATAATTTAAAAATTAAGAGAGGCCTGTATGGCCAACTTTTAACCCTTTTAAAATAAAGTTTGATTGTTCATTAAAATTATTTTTTAACATTGGCATTTTAGAATCAGTTCTTTTCCACTTTTAAAAACTATGTTTATTCTTTTGCATATCAGTTGTTAAAAACCAGTGAGCAAGTTCTACAAGAAACAATTGAATAGTAACTTAGTATTTAAATAGAGGTGTGAGAGTGATGTCAGGGAAGCATGAATGTTAGTGTAATATCATTCCCTTTACAATATTTATACAGAAAAAAATTCATACAAATAAAGGACAGACCATAACTCTACATAAGGTATATGGACAATACAGTCTTTTTTGCTGAAAAAGAAAAGGATCTCCAGAAATTAGTAAATCCAAGTACAAAAAACTAAGTCATGAAAATGGCTTAGACATGAATTTAAAAGAGAATGACATTTATGATTATCAATAAAGATAGCACCAAACCAAGTTTGCAAATTACAGTGAATGGAAAGACAGTTTGAACAAGTCAGTGATTTTACTTACCTATGACAGTTAATAACAGCTGATGGCAGGTTGGGGCAAAAATTGGAAAGAAAAAAAGGAGTGGCTAGAGCAATATTCATCAGTATGAAACACCTTCTCATATTGAAACACCTTCTCATATTGAAACACCTTCTCATATTGAAACAGCTGGTTTACAAATTACAATAAAGAGTGATTACGTGTTACATTTACTCTACGTGATGTTATCATCTACACGAATGGCTCTGTGCCAGGAGGCAAAAGAAGTGCCTGGAGGTTCATAGTGAATATTAATGGACAGCATGTAGTGCAGGAGAGCCTGGCATATGATACCGCAACATCTAGTCTGAGAATGTTGGTGGAGGAAGTTACTGCGGTGCTCCACTGGCTGGAGGATAAAGTGCACACACATGTCTTGATTGCATTGGACTTAAAGAGCATACTGAGCAGAGCAAAGACATGGATGCTCTGTGCAGAATGGCATTCTTTAATTTTAAAATCAAAGTTTAGGAGCATCCATTGGATTTTTCCCCAGGACATGCTGGTATGTGGAGAAATGAGCTGGCTGACAGAATGGCTGGGTCTGTAGCTGTGAGTAAAGTATTGGTGCACGATAAGGCAGATGTAGTCAGGGCGTTGTGTGTGTAATGCGGACGAACAGATATGCCTACATTGCTTGGAGAGAATGATGCTGCAGGTAGTGACCTAATGATCTGGCCAACACCCAGTTCTCAGAGGAAATGCCAATCGGACACATAATCAGATTGCAACTGGCATCATTAGTATTGGGACACTTCGCAGGCTATTGAAGATGATGCTGGTTCTTGATGCAACTCATGTCAACTTTTTTTTTACATTATTCTGTTGTTGAGCAACATTGACAATGAATAAATAATGTGGGGGAAGAATTGAAACGTAGTTTTAAAGTCTAATATGAAAAATATTGTGGCAGGATAAGGAAACAGAAGTATTACACAACCTGGCAATGAAGAAAACATTACTGTGTGAGATCAGACATTTTGAGGGAGGCTAAGTCACAGAGACAATGAATCACAATCATCAGAAAGAGGCAGTCATCACTTTTTGACCACATTACAAGTAGATAAAGATTGACACATGTTGTGACAACCGGAAAGGTGTGTGGAAAGAGAAATAGAGGAAGACAGCGTGAGAAAATTCTTTGCAGTCTTGTGTCATGACTTGGATGAGAGTCCACATATGAATTGATCCAAGCCATCGGAGATCGCAATTTTTGGGCAATTGTGATCGCCCACGCTAGCTGGCAAGGCACTTGATGATGATGATGATGAGATCAAGGTCAGACATGACTTCTTGTCTTTTGTTTTTGTTGATTTGCTGATTTCATTAGATGATGGTGAGTACTTCAAATAAACATTGCCTTTCTGTACACAGGTGTTCAATTCTCGTACATGTCAGCTGTTGATAGGGGCAGGCGCCCTACAGCTGGTCGGCTTGAAGACAATATCCACTAGAAATTTAGGTAAGTTGGCATTTCTTGAATAGTTCACAAGCTCTTGAATAGTTCACAAGCTCTTGGACAGTTCACAAGTTCTTGAACAGTTCACAAGTTCTTGGACAGTTCACAAGTTCTTGGACAGTTCACAAATTCTTGAGCATTTCTTCTTCTTCTATTCCTCGATTTACCTCAGTGAAGTGTTTGGGGAAGATATAAAGATTTTTTAAGCACTCTTGCAGATATTCTTTGTAAGTTGGTATTCATTTCTCTAAGGTTGTCCTTCCCGGGAAGGTTAACCTGGTCAACAAATGCCCGCAGAAGTCGGATGTGTCAGCCTAATGGCACAAGAACGCAGCTGTGCTGTAAACAGGCACAACGCAATCACGTCCACACAAAAAACTCGGGATGAACGCAGAAGAAGAAGGTCCTTGATATCATCACTCCATCTTTTGCGTGGCCTTCCCATTGCTCTGTATCCCTATTTCTTCAATGTGACAGATGGTACTAGAGATTCTAATAAGGTGACCAAACCATTGAATCTGTTGTTCTTTACTGAAGTGCATGTCTGGTTTCAGACCTAGTCATCTATCAACTTTTGCAAACATTCATTAGATGTTTGCTAATTCTGTATCTTCTTAAGCAATATCCTATGAAGATGATGATGAACAAGAAAAAGTAGTAGTAATTGTAAGCAGCAACAGTAGTAATACACACAGATCACAATTCATCTCCATTTTCATATTCTTAGGAAGTTGTTTGTATTCTTTAGACTTCTCTGTCTTAAGATATTTTTGAAGGCATACCAGCTGCAGACACAGATCACCCGTTGCATGAGGCGCTGGACGTAGTTAAGGGTCAGAAACTGATAAGAGGGAAATCATGGATGGCTCAGGCGGAGGATACGATCAGACAGGTGTTTTCCTTGGAGAACATCAGGCGAGGAGAGGAGTGGGTCAGAGTGCCAGCCGTGCAGTCAGACTTGTGCAGAGTTATAATCACATTGAGCAGGGAGTGGCCAGCAGGGGCCACGGAAGTGGACATTCAGCAACTAATTCAGGAAAATTCTCTCCCGGGTGATGTGATTATCTACACGGATGGGTCGGTGTTGAGAGGTAGGAGAAGTGCCTGGGGGTTCTTGGCAAAAACTAATGGTCGGCGTTTGGTGCAGAAGAGCCTGGCGTATGATAACACTTCATCTAGCTTAAGAATGGAGGTGGAGGCGGTCAGTACAGCTTTCCGCTGGATAGAAAACACGATACATACACACATTGTGATTGTAACTGACTCAGAAAGCATGCTGAGAAGGGTGAGAACAGGCAAGCTTCGTGCAGAGTGGCTTGCTTCGCTTCGGAGGTCACGGGTAGCAAGCATCACCTGTATCTTTTCTCCTGGGCATGCCGGTGTGCTGGTGAATGAACAGGCGGACAGATTGGCTGGCTCGGCAAAACTTGGTGGAGTATTGATGCATGACAAGGCAGACATGGTTGCGGCCTTGTGGGGGCACGTGTACACCTCGGAGGAGCAAATGGATTACCATAGTCTGGTAAGAATGAGACAGCGAGGTGTGACGAGGGGATCTGGCCGACGCTCGACGCTCAGAGGAAAGGCGAGACGGACATATAATCAGATTGCTGCTGGAACTATTAGTGTTGGAACTCTTCGCTGGCTGCTGAGGATGGGGACGGAGCGCTTATGGGAATGTCCCGAATGCTGTGATGTCGGTTCCTAAATCAATCAATAAATCAATCAAGATATTTTGTTACATTTGCATAATTTTACTTTTTAAAAAGTGTTTAATGAGTATGCGTATAAATTTTACATGATCGTTACAAATGTCACATATCTTTTAGGAATTCCATGCGACCTTTACGTTTGCCGTATGTAGTTTAGACAATATGGTTAACATTGTTGGTGCACATTGCGCATTCTGATTCGTGCTTCATCCCTCGATGCTGTTGCCATCTCATAGTATTTCTTCTCACTGTTCCCATGAGAATTTGATCATGATATCTCCTCTCTTGACCTTGAAGATGGCAACCTCTCGTCTGTTTTTGATTGTTTTGGAAATTGTGCTTGTTTTGTGAAAATTGTTTTCTTTTAAAATGTCATGACTTTAGTGTTGTATTTTCCTTTGTTAGTTTCATTTGGTATTTCATAAGTGTGTTAGATAAAAGATGAGAGTAAAGGACACAAACATGTGGGAGGGAGGGGCAGAGAGTGAGAAGAGAGAAATATGAAGTGGGAGAGGGAAGAAGGAAGAGAGAAAGGGTGAGGGAGGGAGGGAAGGGGAAGAGATCCTAATGGATCCTTAGAGGCTGTCGTGTTCTTTTAAAATGTCCCATATTAATCAGAACTGTTTATTCAGTGTTTGTTTGTTTAATTTGATATTTGACAAGAGCGGAGGGTAAGGGGCACAAATATGTGGGAGGGAGGGGGAAGAGATTTAGTGAGGGAGGAGGGACAAAAGGAGATGGGGAGAGATGCCCATTGATCCTTGAGGCTGTTGTGTTCTTTTAAAATGTCCCATATTTTTCAGAACTTGTTATTCAATCTTTGTTAGCTTCATTTGGTACGTGAAAATATCACATAAAAGAACCGTTTTACACACCTAAGGCACATTTAATGTTTGGCCCTAGCCCGTATATTTATAGGCCAGTTGACATCCAGTGGGCGATATAATCAGTCTCACACCAGCCAAAAATAACACATCCCTAATAGGAAGCTTCTGTGGGTGTGTGTAGCGTTAGGGCCATGATTTGTTTGTAGGCCTTAGTGCATGGAAGAGTAGATGGCCCTTCTTACCCTCCCATAGCAGATGGCCAGAGCTTTTATTGAACCTTTATTCATTGTTAGCATAGCTTCTTAACTATTAAACAAACAAGTTGCATATCCTTTACAGGATGTCTCAGTCAACCCCAGCATGTTTTGGTCAATTGCCACAGAGCAGATGGCTAATTGACAGCTGATTCCATAAATACATATTATTTACATATTATTCTTGCTATTATAACAAAGCCGGTCTCTCTGGCCGAGGGGTTACAACACTTTCTTCGTAATCCCATTTATCACACAGATTCTCATAGCGGGCGAGATCTGGGAGCGGTTCGGCCCCCGCTGGTGACTTGCGGGATAACTGAGCCGGCCGCTCAGAAAGCAACGGCAAACTACTGAGCGTAATCTTGCCAAGAAATCAACAGACAGCTGAAAGATGCTGCTGTTGACAGCAATGTCCTGTAAAGGATATACGAATAAAAAAAAAAAAATTATAACAAATCTTCTCATGGCCGTCAGTTCATACTTATATCACATATATCATCTGAGCGCTGACTGCATTTTCTCATTTATTTATTTCACCTCTGACTGTGAACTTTATATGGGGAATATGTATTATTACTGCTTCTTTCTGTTGAGCACATAACTTTTTCTGGCTCAACCCTTATAGTTGGTTACTATTAGCTATTATCTTTTGATTCTCTCTTCACTCAAACGATGATGAACAGAATGCATAACACAACTCCAGCGACGGTTTCTGCAATTTAAATTCGTCATCGAACATTATATAATTCAGTTACACTTGCAAGTATTCGACATCACAGTTGCATCTAACGAACTCAACACAAATCTAAACGATTATTAAAAGAACGGTGTACTCTATAACCATTGCTCTCTATACACATCAGACTAGGTCCCCACTTGACCATGGCTCAACGCAGACTAATCTTTTAGGATCCGCCTCATGCCAACCCCGAAGCGAGTCCCAGCGTTTCCACGCTGTGTGAAAAGTATTCACTTTTCACATTTCAAGTGTCCGTTTACTGAACACTGCCATAACCTCTGACCTAGTTTGGATTATGCCATCAACCCCAGCATTTTTTGGCTGTTCGTGATTTCTTGGCAAGTTTACGTTCAGTAGTTTGCCATTGCTTTCTGAATGACCGGCATTCATACCTTTGTGTGGAAACCAGTGCAAGGTGGTCTGTTTCCAAATCTCCCACTGCTGTGTTTCCAACGTGGTATAAGAGATTACAATTTGCATTCGTAACCCCTTTGCCACAGAGCCTGTTAAAAACATCACATGAGCTTTGAAAGTTCTGTTATTTTGTTTCCTAATGATGTTCATAATTTTATGAGGTGTAATAATTTGGTTTTTGCTGGTCATATTTGCAGCTCTTGCCTCTCGATGCCTTCAGCTCGTGATGCGCTTTCTGCCAGATGTCCGAGCTCATTTTGAACGTACATTGCCGGCCAAAAACAGCAACATGCTGAAGAATTTTGAGAAAGTTATGAAGGTATGCATGGATCATAGTGGTGATAATGAAGGGGGTTTACTGGCAACAGGATCTACATTACTGCACTTGTTTTATCCTGCATGGCTCAGTTTCTGTGTGCAGAGTAGCCTGGCAAAAGTGCCGCACAAAGCAGGCTTTGTAGCTCTAGTGACGGCCTGCAGGGATCACTGGAAGAATTTTACTCGTAAACTGAATGGCGGAGTTCAAAAACGAACTTGCAACCTTTGTTGCGTCAGTCAGTTTATGTGTTGAGTGAGTTGGATTCTGTGTTGAGTGAATCAGTTTATGTGTTGAGTGAGTGAATTTATGTGTTGAGTGAGTCAGTTTATGTGTTGAGTAAATTTCTGTGTTGAATGAGTCAGTTTCTGTGTTGTCTAAATTTGTGTGTTGAGTGAGTCAGTTTCTGTGTTGTTTAAATTTGTGTGTTGAGTGAGTCAGTTTCTGTGTTGAGTGAGTAACTTCCTGAATTGAGTGTGTAAGATTCTGTGTTGAGTGAGTCAGTTTCTGTGTTGAGTGAGTTAGTTCCTATGTTGAGTGAGTAATTTCCTGAATTGAGTGTTTCAGTTTCTGTGTTGAGTGAATCATTTTCTGTGTTGAGTGAATCATTTTCTGTGTTGAGTGAGGCAGATTCCTGTGTTGAGAACTAGATTGACTCTCCTCACAGCTATCTGCAGATTCAGTTTCATGTGTTGAGTCAATTGCTGTGTTGAGTAAGTCACTTCCTATGTTCAGTGAGTCAGTTTCTGTTTTGAGAACTAGATTGACTATCCTCACAGTAATCTGCAGATTGAGTTTCATGTGTTGAGATTTACGAGATCTCCTCATCTTGCAGGATTATGATGATCACATAGAAGAGATCAACCTCAAGCTGGTAACAATATCAGAAAACATGTCCGAAGCTCAACTCTCCAAGGTGTGTGGCTTTGTATTACATATAATATTTGTGTTAATTGTTACTTTGTTTAGCTCTTGGACAGTGATGAAGCAGATCTGCCTGTTGTATCTGATAGATTATCATAACATCTGATGGAAGATGCTTGACAGAGATTAAAGCAATAGTATCATTACATCCAGTGAAAGATGCGTGAAAGATTAAATGCAGAATTGGCCAAGCATTAGTATCCTAACTTCTGTTAGAAGACACAAGACAGAAATTAAATGCAGAATAGGCCACACAAAAACTGAACCTCAGACAATGACATTTCTCTTATGCAATAAAGAATGTCAGAAAGAGAGTAGTGAAATGTTGTATAGAACATGTTCTACAGTATAGGAGTGATTCATGATCAAACAAATTAAGAAGAGGCAATGGAGATGTGGTTTCTAATAAATATAATGAAAGTGTTATGAGACATTTAGAAGACTGAGAAATTGTCATTGGAGGATATCACATCTACAGTATATTATATGCACATGTTACTTTATAATTACTATTCTCTTAGTAGAGAGAGTAAATTGAAGTACTTGGGTAACACCTTTGACAGGTGTATGTCTTTTAAGGATCATGCGGAAACTCTGGTGGTGAAGACTGGTAGGGGACTAAGTTCATTGAGGGTGATGGCAGCAACCGGGTAGAGCAGAGGAAGCTTTACAGGCTATTTCAGCAATTAATAATATCTGTCATTGAGTATGGTTTGGGGCTGCTGACATTTTCAAAGAGTCAGATTGAAAGGTTGGAGCGCATACAGAATGGGGCCATGCAGGTGATCCTGGGGTGCACAAAGGACACCAATTATATGCATGAGGAATATCCTGACGCTACCAACAATGGCAGATAGGCATTGGGTCCTTCAAGCCAAATGGTACCTGAGAGTTGCTGCAGATGGGGATCACCCGCTGCATGAAGCCATGGATATCGTCAAGGGTCATATACTAAGACGAGGTAGGTCCTGGATGGCACAGGCGGAAATATCTATATACCACGTGTGTGGCGTAGAGACCATTAATTGTGAAAAAGAGTGGGTTGGAGTACTGGAAGACATGACGGACTGGCACAATGTAATAGTAACACTGGGTTGTGAGTGCAGAGAATGGGCAGCGGGCTGCACTGAGTTTGAGATGCAACAACTGACCCAGAGTAACACACTTCAATTGACATATTGATCTACACCGATGGGTCAGTGGTGAGAAACAGATGGAGTGGTTGGGGTTTCATTGCGAAAGTTAATGGACGATTCTTTTAAAAAAAAGGAGAGTCTGGTATATGAGGCTACGACCTCCAGCATGAGAATGGAGGTGGAAGCAGTCACAGTGGCATTCCGTTAGTTAGAGGAAACCACTGCAACACATGTTGTCTTCATCACGGACTCGAAGAGTATGCTTAGTAAGGTGGAGAAAGGAATGTTTCATGTGGAATGGCTCTCCTCAATTCAGAGGTCACAGATTGTGAGAATTGTGTGGATTTTTTGCCCTGGCCATTTGGGAGTGCTGGGAAATGAACAGGCTGATAGGCCGGCAGGGAATGCACCTCTAGGTGGTAGATTACTTATGACAAAGGAGAAGTGATCGTGTGCCTGTGGGACTTGGTGGAGAAGGTGGAGGAACAGATTGAGAACCCGTATGTGGAAAGGATGAGAATGAGGGGGATTGGCAGGGGTTCTGGTAGAATCTCAAAACTGAGAGGGAGACCAGGAGAACTTTCAATCAGACAGCGGTGGGAATGATTAGTAGTGTGACTCTTCTCTGGCTGTTGAACGAGGGGACGGAGTGCGTATGGGAATGTCCCGAGTGCAGTGATGCCAATTCTTAGCTCAACTCAACTCAACATTATTGATTGCTGATGATGAACAGCATTTAGTGGATACAATTATTGTACACAGTGAGTAACTAGGGTTATAATTTAATTGTCAGAAACAGAAATGGTGGACACAACTACATGAAAAACATTACATGAAAATATAAAAATACAAAAGTTACTCTGTATCCTTGTGGGCTGGACACGTCTTTTAAACGATCAGTGTGTGATTATAATCTACTGTTGGAGATTAGAACAAGAATCACCATGGCAAAGATAACCTTTTACAAGACAGAAGACATTCCAATAAAAAGCTGTCAAATGCAGTGAGAAAGAGAGTGTTGAAGTCTTATATCTTCTTCTTCTTCTGCGTTCATCCAGAGTTTTTTTTCCGGATGTGACTGCGTTGTGCCTGTTTACAGCAGAGCTGCGTTCTTGCGCCGTTAGGCCGACACATCCGACTTCTGTGGGAATTTGTTGACCGGATTAACCATCCCAGGGGAAGTCTTATATGAAACCCATACTGTTGTATGCATGCAAAACATAGACAATATGCAGACACGCTGAGATACACATAATGGCAATGGAAATGTGGTTTCTGGGGAAAATGCAAAGAATACCTTGGATGGAAAGAAATATAAATGAGAGTCCTTAAAAATACAGTTGAAACCTGTAAACTGCTAAGGGATATTTAGATGTAGACTGTCAAAATCTAATCTAACTGGGCTACCAACTAACAGCATACCACTACAATATATGGTGAACAGACCAAATGGAACCAGAAGAAGAGGTCAACCATGTAAACGATGGACCGAGGGAATATCAGAGTCCATGGGAATCTCAATATATGAAGCCCATAAACGGACACTCTCCTGCTGCTAATGCTTCACCTCGACACTGCATGGTACAAGAGCAACGAGATGAGATAATGACATTTTTTTTTTTGGGGGGGGGGGGGGGAGGCATGTTATGAGGTGGAGTAAACTTGAAGGCTTAGTGGCAGCTGGCAAATATTCATGGGAAAAGAGCAAGAGGAAAGCAGAGAGAGAGAGATACCTGGGTGGCTTGGCCACATAGCATAATTGGGACACAAACAGAGACCTGATTCAAGGCCGGTGATCGTGTGAGATGGATAACAGTATGTGTATCGGCATGGCACATAATGATAATGTTAATTTTTATATATTCTGGTTGGAACCGTGCTTAATATAAATATATTTTGGAAAAGAACTTTAACAGTGTATGCAAACTCAATGAGCATGAAGAGAAGCTCATCACACATGAAGAATAGCTCATCACACATGAAGAGAAGCTCATCACACAGAAGTATAGCTCTTTACACATGAAGAATAGCTCACCAAACATGGTGCCTTGCTTGTGACAGAAAGAGGAATTTGTCATCATTTCATTGACATAATCTTGATCATAAAGAGTTAGTTTCTATTTATCAAAAGCAATTTGTCCATATCACATTGACCTAACCTCTAAAGTTGGCACATGGAAATGAGTAACATGATCAAGTTGTATAATTGTTCACTACTTCAGTATGAGGTGAAGGCTCCGATGCCCTCCCAGTGTTTCCGTACGATATGTAAGCAGCTGGCCAAGCTTCACGAGGCTCTCCTGGGGATACTGCCTCTCCCACAGATTAGGGTAGGTGCCAGGCTATTTTCTTGCTGTTGCTGTTTCCTATGTGTTGTTGCTGTTTTCTTGATTGTTGCTGTTTCCTAAATGTTGTTGCTGTTTTCTTGTTTTTGCTGTTTCCTATGTGTGGTTACTGTTATCTTGTTGTTGCTGTTTCCTAAGTGTTGTTGCTGTTTTCTTGTTGTTGCTATTTCTTATTTGCTGTTGCTGTATTCTTACTGTTGCTATTTCCTATATGATGTTGCTGTTTCCTATGTGCTGTTGTTGTTTCCTATATGCTGTGGCTGTTTCCTATGTGTTGTTGCTGTTTCCTATGTGTTGTTGCTGTTTCCTATGTGTTGTTGCTGTTTCCTATGTGTTGTTGCTGTTTTCTTGCTGCTGCTATTTCCTTTGTGTTGTTGCTGTTTTCTTGCTGTTGCTATTTCCTATATGATGTTGCTGTTTCCTATGTGCTGTTGCTGTTTTATTGCTGTGGCTGTTTCCTATGTGTTGTTGCTGTTTCCTATGTGTTGTTGCTGTTTTCTTGCTGCTGCTATTTCCTTTGTGTTGTTGCTGTTTTCTTGCTGCTGCTATTTCCTATGTGTTTCCTATATGTTGTTGCTGTTTCCAATGTGTTGTTGCTGCTTCCTATGTGTTCTTGCTGTTGGTGTTTCCTATGTGTTGTTGCTGTTTTCTTGCTGTTGCTGTTTCCTGTAAGTTGGTGTTGTTTTCTTTGTTGTTGTTTTCTTGCTGTTACCGTTTTCTATGTATTGGTGATGTTTTCTTGCTGTCGATGTTTCATATGTCTTGGTGATGTTTTCTTTGTTGGTGTTTTCTTGCCGTTGGTGTTTCCTATGTTTTGGTGATGTTTTCTTTGTTGGTGTTATCTATGTGTCGGTGGTACCTCATCACATTTTATTTTCTTAATTACATTGTAAGGAAAGGACTCTCCTTGAATATCAAGAAAACAATAACAATGGTAATATCAAAGAAAATGGTGACACCAAAATGTGACATAGAAATAGAAGGAAAAATCCTTAACCAAGTGGATAATTTTAGATACCTAGGGGCATTTATAACATCAGATGGAAGATGTACAACAGAGATTAGGAGCAGAATAGGGCAAGCAAAGGCCGCATTTCAGAAAATGAAGAGTATTTTATGCAATAAGTCACTATCACTGAATGTAAGAAAGAGAGTGCTGAAATGCTATGTAGAACCAGTTTTGCTGTATGGCAGTGAATCTTGGAATGTAAATGAACACATTAAGAAGAAATTAGAAGCAACAGAGATGTGGTTCCTGAGACGAATGTTGCGAATTCCTTGGACTGCCAGAGTAACTAACGACGACTGCCTGAAACAGGCTAATGAAACTAGAACATTAAATACAACAATAAGACAGAGACAAACATCTTTCTTCGGTCACGTGATGAGAAGAGAGGCATTGGAGAACATCGTAACAACTGGAAAGATCGAGGGGAAGAGAGGCAGAGGCAGACCAAGAGAAATGATGCTGGATGGATTGAGACGGTGGCATGGAGGAATATCAGCGGCAGAGTTGATCCAGAAAACCAAAGACTGAGATCTGTGGAGAGCCATGAACGCCTACGCCAGCCGGCCCGGCACTTGATGATGATGATGATGAATTACATTGACTCACAGTGATTTATTGCTCTCTCTCTCTCTCTCTCTCTCTCTCTCTCTCTCTCTCTCTCTCTCTCTCTCTCTCTCTCAAAGACTGTTGCTGCCTCTCCATCCCATGTCAATTTCCCACGACCACAAAACTCCACATCCTTATTCCATAGTCAGCATATTTTGTTGTCAGTTCCCCCCCCCATTTGTAACCATGTTAGTGCAGTGAAACATGCACAGAGTTTTGTTGTCATGGGGGATTCACATAGAATGGAGATTCACATAGAATGGAGAATCACTGAGTCTGTGACAGACAGAGAGAAAAGTGTAGAGACAAGGAAAAAGATGGCCTGGCAGTCATGTTCAGAATCCTCTTCAAGGGGTGGCCATTGTTTTACAAACTTGACCTGGTCTGCCAGGTCACGCTGCCCAACAGTGTGCCAGGGAAATGTTGTGGGATGTCAAGTCTAGCATGATGTTGGTCATGTGACATGTCACATGCCAGCAAGTCTATAAAAATATGGGACTGGCACCATATACCCTTTGAGACATGGAAATGGGTCTCTTACTTTCACCCATATCTTCAGGTGCATTATATGAACAATCACCCATATCTTCAGGTATATCTTATGAACAATCACCCATTGCTTCAGGTATATTTTATGAACAATCACCCATTGCTTCAGGTATATCTTATGAACAATCACTCATATCTTCAGGTGCATTATATGAACAATCACTCATATCTTCAGGTGCATTATATGAACAATCACTCATATCTTCAGGTGCATTATATGAACAATCACTCATATCTTCAGGTGCATTATATGAACAATCACTCATATCTTCAGGTGCATTATATGAACAATCACTCATATCTTCAGGTGCATTATATGAACAATCACTCATATCTTCAGGTGCATTATATGAACAATCACTCATATCTTCAGGTACATCTTATGAACAATCACTCATATCTTCAGGTACATCTTATGAACAATCACTCATATCTTCAGGTACATCTTATGAACAATCACTCATATCTTCAGGTGCATCTTATGAACAATCACTCATATCTTCAGGTACATCTTATGAACAATCACTCATATCTTCAGGTACATCTTATGAACAATCACTCATGTCTTCAGGTACATCTTATCAACAATCACCCATATCTTCAGGTTGCATTATATGAACAATCACTCATATCTTCAGGTGCATTATTGACAATCACTCATATCTTCAGGTGCATTATATGAACAATCACTCATATCTTCAGGTGCATTTATATGAACAATCACTCATATCTTCAGGTGCATTATATGACCAAATCACTCATGTCTTTCAGGTGCATTATATGAACAATCACTCATATCTTCAGGTGCATTATATGAAACAAATCACTCATATCTTCAGGTGCATCTTATGAACACTCACTCATATCTTCAGGTACATCTTAGAAACAATCACTCATATCTTCAGGTACATCTTATGAACAATCACTTCATGTCTTCAGGTACATCTTTATCACAATCACCCATATCTTCAGGGTACATCTTATCAACAATCACCCATATCTTCAGGTACATCTTATCAACAATCACTCATATCTTCCGGTACATCTTATGAACAATCACTCATATCTTCAGGTACATCTTAATGAAACAATCACTCATATCTTCAGGTACATCTTATGAACAAATCACTCATATCTTCAGGTACATCTTATGAACAATCACTCATATCTTCAGGTACAATCTTATGAAACAATCACATCATATCTTCGGTACATCTTATGAACAATCACTCATATCTTCAGGTACTCTTATGAACAATCACTCATATCTTCAGGTACATCTTATGAACAATCACTCATATCTTCAGGTAACAGTCTTATGAACAATCACTCATATCTTCAGGTACATCTTATGAACAATCACTCATATCTTCAGGTACATCTTATGAACAATCACTCATATCTTCAGGTACATCTTATGAACAATCACTCATATCTTCAGGTACATCTTATGAACAATCACTCATATCTTCAGGTACATCTTATGAACAGATCACTCATATCTTCAGGTACATCTTATGAACAATCACTCATATCTTCAGGTACAATCTTATGGACAATCACTCATATCTTCAGGGTACATCTTATGAACATCACTCATATCTTCAGGTACATCTTATGAACAATCACTCATATCTTCAGGTACAATCTTATGAACAATCACTCATATCTTTCAGGTACATCTTATGAACAATCACTCATATCTTCAGGTACATCTTATGAACAATCACTCATATCTTCAGGTGCATTATATGAACAATCACTCATATCTTCAGGTGCATTATATGAACAATCACTCATATCTTCAGGTGCATTATATGAACAATCACTCATATCTTCAGGTACATCTTATGAATAATCACTCATATCTTCAGGTACATCTTATGAACAATCACTCATATCTTCAGGTACATCTTATGAACAATCACTCATATCTTCAGGTACATCTTATCAACAATCACCCATATCTTCAGGTACATCTTATCAACAATCACTCATATCTTCAGGTACATCTTATGAACAATCACTCATATCTTCAGGTACATCTTATGAACAATCACTCATATCTTCAGGTACATCTTATGAACAATCACTCATATCTTCAGGTACATCTTATGAACAATCACTCATATCTTTCAGGTACATCTTATGAACCAATCACTCATATCTTCAGGTACATCTTATGAACAATCACTCATATCTTCAGGTACATCTTATGAACAATCACTCATATCTTCAGGTACATCTTATGAACAATCACTCATATCTTCAGGTACATCTTATGAACAATCACTCATATCTTCAGGTACATCTTATGAACAATCACTCATATCTTCAGGTACATCTTATGAACAATCACTCATATCTTCAGGTACATCTTATGAACAATCACTCATATCTTCAGGTACATCTTATGAACAATCACTCATATCTTCAGGTACATCTTATGAACAATCACTCATATCTTCAGGTACATCTATGAACAATCACATCATATCTTCAGGTACATCTTATGGACAATCACTCTATCTTCAGGTACATCTTATGAACAATCACTCATATCTTCAGGTACATCTTATGAACAATCACTCATATCTTCAGGTACATCTTATGAACAATCACTCATATCTTCAGGTACATCTTATGAACAATCACTCATATCTTCAGGTACATCTTATGAACAATCACTCATATCTTCAGGTACATCTTATGAACAATCACTCATATCTTCAGGTAATCTTATGAACAATCACTCATTCTCAGGTACATCTTATGAACAATCACTCATATCTTCAGGTACATCTTATGAACAATCACCCATTCCTTCAGGTACATCTTATGAACAATCATCCATTGCTTCAGGTACATCTTATGAACAATCACCCATCGCTTCAGGTACATCTTATGAACAATCACTCATTGCTTCAGGTACATCTTATGAACAATCACCCATGCTTCAGGTACATCTTATGAACAATCACTCATGCTTCAGGTACATCTTATGAACAATCACTCATGCTTCAGGTACATCTTATGAACATCATCATTGCTTCAGGTACATCTTATGAACAATCATCCATTCTTCAGGTACATCTTATGACCATCACTCATGATCTTCAGTACTCTTATGACAATCACTTGCAGTATCTTCAGGTACATCTTATGAACACTCACTCATATCATCAGGTACATCTTATGAACATCGCTCGATACCTTCAGGTACATGCTTACTTGGAACAATCACTCATATCTGTCAGTACAGTCTATGAACACATCACTCATATCGGCTGCAGGTACATATCCCTTATGAACAATCACTCATATCTGCAGGTACATCTTATGAACATCACTCCATATCTTCAGTACATCTTATGAACGAATCACTCATATCTTCAGTACATCTATGAACAATCACTCATATCTTCAGTACATCTTATGACCATCACTCATATCTTCATGAGGTACAGCATTATGAACATCACTCATATCTCAGGTACATCGTATGAACAATCACTCATATCTTCCGGTACATCTTATCGAACAATCACTCTATCTTCAGGTACATCTTATGACATCACTCATATCTTCAGTAGCATCTTATGAACATCACTCATATCTTCAGTGACATCTCATGAAGCATCATCTCATATCTTCAGGTACATCTCATGAACAATCACTCATATCTTCAGGTAGCATCTTATGAACATCACGTCCTATCTTCAGGTACACTCTTTATGAACAATCACTCATATCTTCTGTAACAGCTTAGTACAATCACATCTATCTTCAGTACCGCTTATGAACACTCACTCATATCTTCAGGTCCATCTTATGAACAATCACTCAGTGATCTTCAGGTACATCTTATGAACATCACCCATTCCTTCAGGTACATCGTATGACAATCAGCCATTGCTTCAGGTACATCTTATGACATCACCCATGCGCTTCAGGTACAATCTTATGGAGCATCACTCATTGCTTCAGGTACTCTAATGAACATCACCCCTCGCTTCAGGTACATCTATGAACAATCACGCCATTGTGCTTCAGGTACCTCTTATGAACAGATCACATCATTGCTTCAGTACATCTTATGAACATCATCCATGCTTCAGGTACATCTTATGAACAATCACCCATTGCTTCAGGTACATCTTATGAACAATCATCCATTGCTTCAGGTACATCTTATGAACAATCATCCATTGCTTCAGGTACATCTTATGAACAATCATCCATTGCTTCAGGTACATCTTATGAACAATCATCCATTGCTTCATGTATATCGTATGAACAAACGTAATTGGTCATTTGTTTTTCCCTTCCAGTATCTGTTTGAGAAAAACAATGAAGCATTCATGCGGCAACTGGGCAAAAGATTATCGTTATTGGGAGTGAAGAATGATGGGGGACCTCAGTGTGGGTGAGTAGTCCATTGATCCGTTTTGTGCCCTATTGTCTGCTCACATGTAAATCGACTGAAGCATCTGTTTGCATGTGTGGTAATGTATGCTCATGCACACAGTAACACTAAGACATGCAACGTGAATTATTTCATTTGCAGTGTGAATTGTTATATCATAAACTCGCACATGTAACCTAGTTGTTGTAATATCTACTTATACATATCACACATATATATATATGCCAGTCTCTCTGGCTGAGGGGTTACAACACTTTCTCCGTAATCCCGTTTATCACGCAGAATCTCGTAGCGGGAGAGAACTGGGAGCGGTTCGACCCCCGCTGGTGACTTGCGGGATACTGAGCCGGCCGCTCAGAAAGCAATGGCAAACTACTGAGCGTAATCTTGCCAAGAAATCAACAGACAGCTGAAAGATGCTGCTGTTGACAGCGATGTCCTGTAAAGGATATGCAAAAAAAAAAATATATATATATATAGAGAGAGAGAGAGAGAGAGAGAGAGAGAGAGTTTGGTGCAAGAGACCTTGGCATATGATACCGTAACATCTATGAGAATGGAGATGAAGGCAATCATGGTGGCGTTTCATTGGCTGGAGGACAACAGCACATGGCTAT
The DNA here is from genome assembly GCA_014155875.1 of Cepaea nemoralis. Lineage (NCBI taxonomy): Eukaryota > Metazoa > Mollusca > Gastropoda > Stylommatophora > Helicidae > Cepaea > Cepaea nemoralis. Next base: position 703,425 of record JACEFZ010021123.1, on the reverse strand, counting down.
TGTGATTGTAATGAATACAGAAAGTCTGATGAGAAAAGTGAAGATACAGAGTGGCAGGCTTCCATTCAGCAATAAATGCTAGAGAGCATTTGTTGAATGTTTTTCTCAAGACATGTCGGTGTGGTGGAAAACGAGCAGGCGGACGATAGATTGGCTGGGTCTGTACCGCTTGGTGGGGTAATGGTGTAGTGATAAAGCAGATGTGGTCGGGGCACTTTAATATCGTGTGTGTAATGCAGAAGAACAGATAGATCATCACAGCTTGGAGAATAAGGTGCTGCAGGTGAGTGACCAGCGGGTCTGGCCGACACTCAGGACTGAGGAAAGGCCAAACGGACATATAATCTGACTGCTACTTGTATCATTAGAATTGGCACTCTTCACTGGCTATTGAAAATAAGGACGGAGCACGTATGGTAAACGTTCTGAGTGCTGTGATGTTGGTTCTTGACCTAACTCAGCTCAAGTGTCCAGAATTTTTTCTCGTTTTCTTCCTCTATCTCTCTTTCCCACCACACCAGCATGTCCTGGGGGTAAAAAATCCAACTGGTGCTCTCTATTCTTGATTGTTGAATGGAAGCCTGTCACTCTTGAGAGATAATCAGACTTTAAACACAGAAGCCACAAACAAAATGTTGCATGATTTATTGCCTGGTATAATTCGCTGCATCTCAGCACATGCATACTACAGAGTTATATATCACATTATGTTAATAAATAAATAATACTGAAGCTGAAACAATTAAAACACATAATTCACAGGTATTGTTCATGTAATCTACACACCTGCAATGTGATTTTACATCTGAACTTAGTAATCCATCTAGTCACTTCACAGATGATTGTGCGAGGTGACGTTTCAGAAATTCAGAACATTGTTTTGAAGATAATTAAATATTTCATCACACTTAGATGGTAGGTCACTTACATACAGTGTAACTTTACATTTGTATCTCCCCAGGTTGGTGATTTCTGATCTGATTTTCTATTCCGGAAGCTTCAACACACTCAAGGGCCTAGAGGGCCTTGTCACCAACACACATGCAGCATGGGATATCAGGTGATAATGGCAGCCAATCAGAGCTGAGGTTCCACAGAGCATGTGATATGTACCACAGATTTGAGGGGGATTCAGGAAGAGCCATATATTGTGCTTTTCTTTCAGCAAAACCAAGTATGTCTTGCCATTCGGGAATCAGCAACAAACTTGATTCAGATGTGATTCATAAGCTACAGTATTTTCTTTGCGGTATTTAACGTAACCAAAAATGTCTGCCGTTAACATGGATCAATGGAAGACGAGCGGGTGATTGAAAAGAAGCAGTATATTGTGCTTTTCTTTCAGCAAAACCAAACATGTCCTGCCGTTCATGGATCACCAGTTAAGATCTTGATTAAGATCTTATTCAGAAGAAACAATTTATTTTGCTATTTAGCATAACCAAAAATGGCAGACTGATTCAGAAGAGATTAACATGAATCTATCACAGATGTTGGAGTGCTTCATAAGACTTTCATTTAGCAGACTCAAAACTGTCTGCCAATTACATGTCTCAATCACAGTGATTCAGGAGAGGCAGCAATTTTTGCCGGTCTTTAGCAAAACCTAAAATGTCCGCCATCAGTGTAGATCAGATGGGGCTTGTGTTGTACACCACAGACTTTGGGGTAATTCCGAACGGACAGTTTTGTTCTTTTAATCTTAATGCCGCATTAGCAGACGTCGGAGAATGTTTGTGAAAACTCTGTGACTGCAGAACAAGCAGAGCTTGTGTTAAATACTGCAGACTTCGGGATGATTCAGAAGGTACAGTTTTGATCTTTTCGTCTTGCAGAGCCTAAAATGTCTGCAGTTAGAAATCAGTGATCTTAATGCCATGTCAGTAGACATCAGAGATATTAATGTCATGTCAGCAGATGTCAGAGATCCTAATGTCATGTCAACAGATGTCAAGATTTTAATGCCATGTCAGCAGATGTCACAGATCTTAATATCATGTCAGCAGATGTCACAGATCTTAATGTCATGTCAGCAGACATCAGAAATCCTAATGTCATGTCACAGATCTTTATGCCATGTCAGTAGATGTTCCTAATGTCATGTCAGCAGATGTCACAGATCTTAATGCCATGTCAGCAGACGTCGGAGATTGTTTTGTAACACTCTGTGACTGTTCTATGACAGATGTAAACCACAATGCAGGCCTATGCAGTCACAATGAAACAAGTAAATTTGGTGACGTTTAATCACATGCACTGCCAAATGGCGTGAACGTTAACTCATTTCTACATATCACGTTCCTTAGTGTTATATATCATTCTGGTGTCTTTCCTCCATGCAACCATCTTAGGCCATCCATGATTATTTCTCCTGCTCTGCCGCTACCTCTTCCTCCACTGATATCTCTGGTCATCATTATTTTCCAGTGCCTCTCTTCTCATTGCATGACCACAGACAATTATTTGGCACTTTCTTATATTTCTTCTCCTTTTTTCATTCACTTTGAAATTGGTTGTCTATATCTGCAATGTTATGTTACATTACTTCATACGACGTAACTGCACATTGGGCATTGCCATGATTGCTCATTCCTCCGATACAGCAGCCATTCCAAAGTCTTTCTGCTCTCTGTTCCCATGGGGAGTTGATGATGGTGTCTGCTCTCTTTCCCACGAAGGCAGCATTGATATGCTTTACTCCCAGTTCACACAGTCAGGCTAGAGTCGGTACCTCATCCATATCCAGTGTTGTCTATTGTATAAACTTCACCGTTTTCTTATATTTGTGTATAATATTCCACTTTCCGTAGCCTTTTCCAGGCACTCATTAAATACTTTTACAGTCCAAGGTATTCGTAACAATCGTCTCAGAAACATCTCTGTTGCTTCAAAGCTCTTCTTGACTTGTTTATTGACACTCCAAGATTAACTGCCACTTAGTCTTCAGGCTACATAAGTATATTTGTAGTGTGAGTCCGAAGGTGGAAACAGGCAGGTTTCTGAATGCCGCTGTATTTCCTTGTTTTATTGTGGCATCAATGTATATACACAGAAGTGGCCAGTGGGAGAGCCAGATTTTTCAAGTATGCTTCGACTGAATGTAGAATGTAAGACATCGTATTATGTGATATTTTTATAAAGTGCCCAACTCAGGTGAAATTATGTAATTGTGTGTGGCGAGGGGGCGTGGTGACAGACACCCGAGTCCATAAACTAGCAGTTGCCAGAAGGATGGCAGACGTAGAAGTTAATGGCTTCAGGGTCGTGCAGTAGGAGAACCCCGCTCAGAGTGCGGGTGGCACACCCGTCTGTCGTCATGGGGAACCAGGTTAGGGTTTGATTGTCTGTCTGGTGTCCAGCTGGCCTGGGTTTGTCAAAGCAAGGCTGTGTTGTTATACAGACAACAATAAACAAGTAAGGAGACTTGTACACCTTTCCTTATGATGCGTTTGTTGTATTGGGTCCATGTTGTGTCTGTTGTGTTGGGTCCATGTTGTGTTGGGTCCATGTTGTGTCTGTTGTGTTGGGTCCATGTTGTGTTGGGTCCATGTTGTTTTGGGCCCACGTTGTGTTGGATTCATGTTGTGTTGGGTCCAGTAGAAGAGGACAGACCATGAGATACCTCTACACCTTAGAGCAGGAGAGGAGAGACCATGAGATACCTCTACACCCTAGAGTAGAAGAGGACAAACCATGAGATACCTCTGTAACCTAGAGTAGGATAGGACAGACTATGAGGTCCCTTGACACCCTAGAGTAGAAGAGGACAGACCATGAGGTACCTCTACACCCTAGAGTAGAAGAGGACAGACCATGAGGTACCTCTACACCCTAGAGTAGAAGAGGACAGACCATGAGGTACCTCTACACCCTAGAGTAGAAGAGGACAGACCATGAGGTACCTCTACACTCTAGAGTAAGATAAAGTTTGAAGCCAGTCATAAAGATAGATTTATGATGGATTTATGTAAACAGACAAAACTCCGTACCTGTCCTTGAAATGAATAACATGACAGCCAGCAACATATATTTCAACATATATTTTGTTTCAGTATCAAGAATTCGTTATTTTTTACAAAAATGAAAGTATATGAAAAAGTCAGGTATTTGTATGCAACAGTATTTTGTATATACTGATAATTTTTGTGATAATAGCCCACTGGTTTCTTTTGTCAAAGCTTGTCAGGTTGTTGTAATATTGAAATTGTTGTATGCCACTGAAATAAATATGGATATTTATAGACTGGCTGCTATTTGGTTGCTGTATGGTTGCTGTATAATCATTATCTAGTTGCTATCTGGCTATTATGTGGCTGTGATGTGGCTATTATGTGGCTGCTATATAGCTAATTTGTGACTGCTTTCTGGCTTTTATGTGGCTGCCATATGGCTATTATGTGACTGCTATCTGGCTATTATGGGGCTGCTATATGGCTGTGATGTGGCTATTATGTGACTGTTATCTGGCTATTATGTGGCTGTTATATGGTTATTGCCAGCTCAGAGATGAAGGGGTTACAGACGCAATTCGTAATCCAGCGTACTGCGCTCGAAACACAGCTGTAGGAGATTTGGCAGCAGACCGTCTTGCATTGGGTGTCATAAAATGATATTAGTGCCGGTCGTTCACAAATCAATGACAAACTACTGAACGTAAAGATGCCAAGAAATCACAAACAGCCCAAAGAAATGCTGGGGTTGACTGACGCCCTGTAAAGGAATATGCAACTAACTTTTATATGACTGCTATCTGGCTGCTATTTGGCTGTTATGTATACTATCTGGCTATTATTTTTACTATCTGGCTATTATGTGGCTGCATGTATGCTTGCTATCTGGCTATTATGTGGCTGCCTATCTGGCTGCTGAAAACTTGCTATCTGGCTATTATGGGCTGCTAGCTGGCAGTTACATCCCTGCTATCTGGCAATTATGTGGCTATCATCGAAAACAAATTAGCATGAAATGTGACTGGAGCTAACAAATTAGCATAAAGTATGACTGGAGCTTGGCAAATGAGAATTGCATGTGTCTTTGTGTGTTGCAGTGTTTTCTTCAGTCATCAACATTTGCTATGCGTGCATCCATTCTGGCATGGCTCATGAAAGGATGGTGCACCTGCTGTCTTCCCCAGTTCCCCTACAGTTTGTGAGCCAGATTTCTGACAAATTCTGGCCAATCTTGTTCTGTGTGCTCTGGAGTTTGCTTTGATGACCAAACTAAATTGTATGCTAGTTTGTGTTTCGTTAATCTTGAACTCACTTAACATATGTTGCTCTTGTCTGCACTTTTGTGCCATTATTTCATTAATGATCAGAAAAATGTTGGGGTATTGTTTGTCAGTGAATGGATTCTTGTTACATTCCACCATCATATGCCAGATCTGACCTCAGCGAATCGGTACATGTTTGTCTTCAGCACTTACGGCTTTACAAATTCTGTTTGTATCTATACATAAACAGGAGTGTGTTGGAGACAGACTTTACATGCTTGTCAGTGTGGCACACACACATATGTACACACAGTGAGAGAGGGAGAGATAGGAACAATGTGTATAAATAGAAGGAGAGAGAGGAAAACGGTGAATAGGGGTACAAAGATGACACCGGGGCAGAAAAATAAATGAGAGGGGGGAGCGGAGGGGGTACACAGATACAGAAATTGAGTGAGAATCAGAAAGTGAAAAAAAGCTAGAGAAACAGAAACAGAATTAGATAAAGACAGAGAAACAGTGAAAGAGTCAGGGAGTGAGCGACTTAATAGAGAGACAGCGAGAGCCACAGGAAGAGAGATTGTAACATGTAACATTGATTGTGTTTGTTAGAAGGCTGCACTTGGGACTCCATCTAAAATCGGTCTTGATGTCTGCCAGACTAACAGTTTTACTTTGGCTGTTGTAGCTGTGGGATGATAGCCTGTTTATTCTCTCTGTCTCAATCAACACACCATGTGTGCTCAGCTATTGTCCATTGTATATCAAACAACTTGTGATGTGTTATCACAGCTTGTGTTTTTGGTCTTAGCAAACTACAGAAATGTGGCTAGATATTTTAATGTGCATCACAATGTGTTTTATACAAAATGTATGTGTAGCCTTCTTGAAAGTAATACTCATGCTCTTTGTTCATTATGGTTCTTGTCCCCTTTGAACATTTTCTTTCTGTTAAATATTCTGTGACTGAAAAAGTGACAGACAATCTTTGGGACTGAAAAAGTGACAGACAATCTTCAGGGACTGAAAAAATTGACAGACAATCTTCAGGGACTGAAAAAATTGACAGACAATCTTCAGGGACTGAAAAAATTGACAATCTTCAGGGACTGAAAATACTGACAGACAATCTTCAGGGGACTGAAAAAGTGAGAGCAAGTGACTTGTTTGAGTTGTAGCAACATGCACTAGCATGGTCAGTGGTAACCATCTGTGATAGTGACCTCATATTTGGGTTGTGTTGTTGATTTTGTATGAGGTCGTATGAACCTTGTAAAGGGATTGCATCCATTGGGGTGAGGCTCCTGACACAGTAACAAAGTATCATCTCCATTTGGGGGGGGGGGGGGCATGTTGCATGATTCTCCTTCCACTTGCCAAACACAGGAGCAAGAGGGGCATGAATACCCACACTTGAGTTGTGCATCTGTGGAGAGGCAAGGTGTTCTTTGGAATGTTAGCCAGAGTAGGTCGACCCACCGAGAGGTGATCCAAGGTCTTGGTCAATGTAGGTCCTAGTCCTGATCTTTGTATAATTGTATAAAGATGGCTGGTAGTTGATTGGTTATTTTTGAAATCCTGGGTAGTTGATTGGCTGTTTATAACGCTGGGTAGTTGATTGGCTGTTTGTTGTAATCCTGGGTAGTTGATTGGCTGTTTGTTGTTATTTTAGTAGTTGATTGGCTGTTTGTTGTTATTTTAGTAGTTGATTGGCTGTTTCGTTGTTATTTTAGTAGTTGATTGGCTGTTTGTTGTTATTTTAGTAGTTGATTGGCTGTTTGTTGTTATTTTAGTAGTTGATTGGCTGTTTGTTGTAATCCTGGGTAGTTGATTGGCTGTTTGTTGTTATTTTAGTAGTTGATTGGCTGTTTGTTGTTATTTTAGTAGTTGATTGGCTGTTTGTTGTTATTTTAGTAGTTGATTGGCTGCTTGTTGTTATTTTAGTAGTTGATTGGCTGTTTGTTGTTATTTTAGTAGTTGATTGGCTGTTCGTTGTTATTTTAGTAGTTGATTGGCTGTTTGTTGTAATCCTGGGTAGTTGATTGGCTGTTTGTTGTTATTTTAGTAGTTGATTGGCTGTTTGTTGTAATCCTGGGTAGTTGATTGGCTGTTTGTTGTTATTTTAGTAGTTGATTGGCTGTTTGTTGTAATCTTGGGTAGTTGATTGGCTGTTTGTTGTTATTCTAGTAGCTGATTGGCTGTTTGTTGTTATTTTAGTAGTTGATTGGCTGTTTGTTGTAATCCTGGGTAGTTGATTGGCTGTTTGTTGTTATTCTAGTAGCTGATTGGCTGTTTGTTGTAACGCTGATTAGTGACAGTATGCAAGTTGTTGTATATTGTAATGCAGGGTAGTCTTGGACCTGTTAGTTAATTATTTTGGTGATGATGATGATGATGATAGTGATGATCTCGCAAGTGATAATAAGGATGATATTATTTCAATGATATGCCATTTATGTTTAACCACTAGACCTGGGACTGTGTGATTTGATGTCAAATATTGTTTGTGTGAGTGGTAGTGTGATGTCTTCTCTATGCTAATGTGTGATGTTTGGGATATCTGGTCCTATTGTGAGATGGTGTGTGGTGGTTGGTAATATTGTGTTGTCATTGGGATAGTGTGGGATGTATGGTAATCGGGCACAGTGGTTGGTAATAATGTCAGATGGTTTGTAATAGCGTATAGAGGTTGGTAATTGTATAAGACGGTTATATTGTGCATTCAATGGTTTTATTGGTGTGTGGGTTAGTAAAATGTAAAATGGTTGGTAATAATGTCAGATGTTTGGTAAATGTGTCAGATGGTTGGAAATTGGTTGGTAATTGTGTAAGATGGATGGTAATTGTGTCGAATGGTTGGTAAGTGTGTAAGATGGATGGTAATTGTATCAAATGGTTGGTAATTGTGTAAGATGGTTGGTAAGTGTGTAAGATGGATGGTAATTGTATCAGATGGTTGGTAATAGTGTAAGATGTATGGTAATTGTGTAAAGTGGTTGGTAATTGTGTCAGATGGTTAGTAATAGTGTCGGATGGTTGGTAATTGTGTCAAACAGTTGGTAACTGTGTCAGATGGTTGGTAATTGTGTCAAATGGTTAGTAATTTTTTCAGATGGTTGGTAATAGTGTAACGAGGTTGGTAATTGTATGAGATAGTTGGTTATATTGTGGGATGGTTTTAATTGTGTGTGGGTTGGTAAACTGATTGGTTATAGTATTAGATGGTTGGTAATAGTGTCAGGTGGTTGGTAATTGTGTCAGATGGGTGGTAATTGTGTCAGATGGTTGGTAGTAGTGTTAGCTCATTGATAATTGCGTCAGTTGGTTGGCAATAGTGTTAGATGGTTGGTAATTGTATCATATGGTTGGTAATTGTATCAGATGGTTGGTAATAGTGCCAGTTAGTTGGTAATTGTGTCAGGTGGTTGGTAATAGTTTCAGTTCATTGATAATAGTGTCAGTTCATTGATAATTGTGTCAGTTGGTTGGTAATTGTGTCAGATGGTTGGTAATTGTGTCTGTTCGTTGATAAAAGTGTCAGTTTGTTGGTAATTTTGTCAGATGGTTGGTAATAGTGTCAGTTCATTGATAATAGTGTCAATTTGTTGGTAATAGTGTCAGTTTGTTGGTAATAGTGTCAGTTCATTGATAATAGTGTCAGTTTGTTGGTAATAGTGTCAGTTTGTTGGCAATAGTGTCAGTTTGTTGGTAATAGTGTCAGTTCATTGATAATAGTGTCAGTTTGTTGGTAATAGTGTCAGTTTGTTGGTAATAGTGTCAGTTCATTGATAATAGTGTCAGTTTGTTGGTAATAGTGTCAGTTTGTTGGTAATAGTGTCAGTTTGTTGGTAATAGTGTCAGTTCATTGATAATAGTGTCAGTTTGTTGGTAATAGCATCAGTTTGTTGGTAATAGTGTCAGTTTGTTGGTAATAGTGTCAGTTTGTTGGTAATAATGTCAGTTTGTTGGTAATAGTGTCAGTTCATTGATAATAGTGTCAGTTCATTGATAATAGTGTCAGTTTGTTGGTAATAGCATCAGTTTGTTGGTAATAGTGTCAGTTTGTTGGTAATAGTGTCAGTTCATTGATAATAGTGTCAGTTTGTTGGTAATAGCATCAGTTTGTTGGTAATAGTGTCAGTTTGTTGGTAATAGTGTCAGTTTGTTGGTAATAGTGTCAGTTCATTGATAATAGTGTCAGTTTGTTGGTAATAGCATCAGTTTGTTGGTAATAGTGTCAGTTTGTTGGTAATAGTGTCAGTTTGTTGGTAATAATGTCAGTTTGTTGGTAATAGTGTCAGTTCATTGATAATAGTGTCAGTTCATTGATAATAGTGTCAGTTTGTTGGTAATAGCATCAGTTTGTTGGTAATAGTGTCAGTTTGTTGGTAATAGTGTCAGTTCATTGATAATAGTGTCAGTTTGTTGGTAATAGCATCAGTTTGTTGGTAATAGTGTCAGTTCATTGATAATAGTGTCAGTTTGTTGGTAATAGCGTCAGTTTGTTGGTAATAGTGTCAGTTCATTGATAATAGTGTCAGTTCATTGATAATAGTGTCAGTTCATTGATAATAGTGTCAGTTTGTTGGTAATAGTGTCAGTTTGTTGGTAATTGTGTCAGATGGTTGGTAATTGTGTCTGGTGGTTGGTAATTGTATCAGATGGTTGATAATAGTGCCAGTTAGTTGGTAATGTGTCAGGTGGTTGGTAATTGTGTCAGATGGTTGGTAATAGTGCCAGTTTGTTGGTAATTGTGTCAGATGGTTGGTAATTGTGTCTGGTGGTTGGTAATTGTATCAGATGGTTGATAATAGTGCCAGTTAGTTGGTAATTGTGTCAGGTGGTTGGTAATTGTATCAGATGGTTGATAATAGTGCCAGTTTGTTGGTAGTTGTGTCAGATGGTTGGTAATTGTGTCAGATGGTTGGTAATTGTATCAGATGGTTGATAATAGTGCGTTAGTTGGTAATTGTGTCAGGTGGTTGGTAATAGTGTCAGTTTGTTGGTAATAGTGTCAGTTCATTGATAATTGTGTCAGTTGGTTGGTAATTGTGTCAGATGGTTGGTAATTGTGTCTGTTCGTTGATAAAAGTGTCAGTTTGTTGGTAATTTTGTCAGATGGTTGGTAATAGTGTCAGATGGTTGGTAATAGTGTCAGTTTGTTGGTAATAGTGTCAGTTTGTTGGTAATAGTGTCAGTTCATTGATAATAGTGTCAGTTTGTTGGTAATAGTGTCAGTTCATTGATAATAGTGTCAGTTTGTTGGTAATAGAGTCAGTTCATTGATAATAGTGTCAGTTTGTTGGTAATAGTGTCAGTTCATTGATAATAGTGTCAGTTTGTTGGTAATAGTGTCAGTTCATTGATAATAGTGTCAGTTTGTTGGTAATAGTGTCAGTTTGTTGGTAATAGTGTCAGTTCATTGATAATAGTGTCAGTTTGTTGGTAATAGTGTCAGTTTGTTGGTAATAGCATCAGTTTGTTGGTAATAGTGTCAGTTCATTGATAATAGTGTCAGTTTGTTGGTAATAGCATCAGTTTGTTAGTAATTATGTTAGTTCATTGGTAATAGTGTTAGATGGTTTGTAAATGTATCAGATGGTTGGTAATGGTGTCAGGTGATTGGTAATGGTGTCAGATGGTTGGTAATGGTGTCAGATGATTGGTAATGGTGTAAGGTGTTAGTAATAGTGTTGAGATGTTTGGTTGCAACATAAAGTAGGTGGTCAGTGTGTGATTATCTATAATAATTTCTAGTGGTTAATGAATAAGTGTTTGGTAACATCCTGTTTTGCTTGAGGTTGTCAAAAACAAGTGCAGCGTTAAGGTGGTAACTGATCACCTTATATCACTAAGTTATGACCTTAAATATGGACACAGAGGTCCAGGGTCAAAAGCATGTTTGGGAACTCAAGGTGAGCAGTCAGAATGACTTCTGTTGTACAAGTGAACTAGGCCCCACTTTGAGAAGAGGTACCTCTCCATGATCTCCTCGTTTTCTTCCCTTTTATCCCCAGCTATCTCATCATCATCCAGTGTCCTTGCCAGTTGGCATGTGTGATCATGCCTCTCCACAACTTACAATCTCCAATGGCATGGATCAGTTCGTGTGTTGACTCCCTCCTATGCCATGACACAAGACTGTCAAGAATCCTCTCACACTGTCTTCCTCTATCTCTCTTTCCATAAATCTTTCTTGTTGTCACGTTCCAGTTTTTGTCTTCTCTTAATATGGCGAAATAATGATGATTTGCTTCTTTCTGATGTTCGTGATAAGTCATATTTGCGACTCCGCTTCTCTTATAACGTCCTTGATTGCTCATTTTGATTGCCCAATTAATTGTCAACATTATTCTGTAAAACCACATCTCCAAGGCTTCCAGGGATATTTTTGCCTGTTTACCAATGGTCTAGGATTCGCAGCCATATGTTAAAATTGGTTCTGTGTAACATGCAAGAACTCTTTTTCTAATGTTCAAGGACAAAGACTTATTGTACAATGATGCCAGCTACTCTACAGCGTGAGAAATCCTTCTGATGCCACCCCTTATATTAGATTATGCTGTGGTATTCTTGTTGTTTTTACTTTTAATTGGTCACTGAATGTGTGCAGTTGTGTGGGCGATTGGTTTCTACATGAATTCATTGATGCTTAAATACCTGGCCCTTTGACTGATCCCTGGCTGGGTACATTTGTTTGATGCATAGAACATCAGCAGCTGCCAAACATGAGTGTGTACCGAGGTGATGGCGGGCAGAACAGGAAGGCCCAAAGACAATCATGGGTTTAATATTTTGTAACACAATGCCATATCATTTTGTGCCACAATCATGCACCTCCTGAAACATCAGTTCTCTGTGTTGTTAAGTTCAACCATTCATTGTTTCCCTGTCAACCATCCAGCGTTTTCCACCCTCGTCTCTATCTCACCCGACGTACCTTGTTGTTACAACCTTCCACAGACACACTCATCTCGTAGTTACAGTTTAATTGCATGTCCAGTACAGGATGTTGTAGTTAATACCAGCATTTTTTGCTGTTGTGATCTCTTGGCAAGTTTACGTTCAGTAGTTTGTCATTGCTGCCAAATCGCTTGCAGCTGTGTTTCAAATGTGGATATGCAGAATTATGAACTACGTCCGTAACTCCTTCACCACGGAGCCGGCGTTTCAACCATGGACGTTTCATCGAAGGACGTTTCAACCACGGACATTTCATCCAAGGACATTTCAACCAGGAATGTTTCAACGAAGGACATTTCAACCAACCCCAGGATTTATTGGCTGTTTGTGATTGACTAGACAGTTATTCCAGTAGTTTGCCATTGATTTCTGAAAGGCTGACGCCTCATAACATTAAAATCAACACAAAAGACATTGGGAGAATGAGGTGTCTAGTCAACCAACACAGAACTGGCTCTATTAGCCACATGATGTTGATGTGTATGTTGGTGGGAAGATCTGAGCACCATTGGACATGTCCGAGTGCAAGGATGATACCCCAACAGATACCCCAACTCCAACTAGCAAAGTTGTCTGTCTCCAAATGACCGACAGCTGATTTTGAACCTTCGATTTGATATGTCTGGGAATGATGAAACTGTCTCGCTATCATCTTCATCTACATCACATCACCAGTTCTCATCTCACAAGGTGACTACAAAATGACAATTGTCTTGATGCGGGTAATCAACAGTTATATACCATAACTAATGTGGGTGGCTTGTTTAGTTTATTGAATTACTGGCCCTGTCCTATACTTTAGGTGTCTCATGGTTGTATGACAGACTAGTTGTTTTGTGTTGTTGATCAGGGATTGTGAAGTATTGATTTTTGTGTATTATATAAAGTTATTTATTTTGTGCGGGCGCACTGGTTTAATGGTTAGGATGCTGACCGACAATGACAGGAGAGTGGTAGAGCAAGGGTTTGATGGCAGCTGTCATCATTCGCTGCCGTAAATGAAGAGGTCTTTCATGCATGTATTTAAATGTTTTCTACTCTGCATGTTTGTGGTAAGATTGAGTATGTGTTCATGGCATCAATTTTCTTTTATAGCCAATTTGATCTTTATATATTGCCATTAAAGCTTGAGTGGTTTATTGTGCATTGTGTGTATGAGGCAGATATTTATAATAAAACATTCAAGATGTCTAGTGTCGTTTGGCTTTTTCTTGTCGTAGTATTAGTATTTCTGACAGACAATAGAATGACTAGGGACCCAGACTTTCATCCATGGATGTTTTGACTAGGGACCCAGACTTTCATCCATGGATGTTTTGACTAGGGACCCAGACTTTCATCCATGGATGTTTTGACTAGGGACCCAGACTTTCATCCATGGATGTTTTGACTAGGGACCCAGACTTTCATCCATGGATGTTTTGACTAGGGACCCAGACTTTCATCCATGGATGTTTTGACTAGGGACCCAGACTTTCATCCATGGATGTTTTGACTAGGGACCCAGACTTTCATCCATGGATGTTTTGACTAGGGACCCAGACTTTCATCCACGGATGTTTTGACTAGGGACCCAGACTTTCATCCACGGATGTTTTGACTAGGGACCCAGACTTTCATCCACGGATGTTTTGACTAGGGACCCAGACTTTCATCCATGGATGTTTTGACTAGGGACCCAGACTTTCATCCATGGATGTTTTGACTAGGGACCCAGACTTTCATCCATGGATGTTTTGCCTAGGGACCCAGACTTTCATCCATGGATGTTTTGACTAGGGACCCAGACTTTCATCCATGGATGTTTTGACTAGGGACCCAGACTTTCATCCATGGATGTTTTGACTAGGGACCCAGACTTTCATCCGCGGATGTTTTGGCTAGGGACCCAGACTTTCATCCGCGGATGTTTTGGCTAGGGACCCAGACTTTCATCCACGGATGTTTTGACTAGGGACCCAGACTTTCATCCGCAGATGTTTTCACTAGGGACCCAGACTTTCATCCATGGATGTTTTCACTAGGGACCCAGACTTTCATCCATGGATGTTTTCACTAGGGACCCAGACTTTCATCCATGGATGTTTTCACTAGGGACCCAGACTTTCATCCACGGATGTTTTCACTAGAGACCCAGACTTTCATCCACAGATGTTTTGACTAGGGACCCAGACTTTCATCCACGGATGTTTTGACTAGGGACCCAGACATTCATCCACGGATGTTTTGACTAGGGACCCAGACTTTCATCCATGGATGTTTTGACTAGGGACCCAGACTTTCATCCATGGATGTTTTGACTAGGGACCCAGACTTTCATCCATGGATGTTTTGACTAGGGACCCAGGCTTTCATCCATGGATGTTTTGACTAGGGACCCAGGCTTTCATCCATGGATGTTTTGACTAGGGACCCAGGCTTTCATCCATGGATGTTTTGACTAGGGACCCAGACTTTCATCCATGGATGTTTTGACTAGGGACCCAGACTTTCATCCATGGATGTTTTGACTAGGGACCCAGACATTCATCCATGGATGTTTTGACTAGGGACCCAAGACTTTCATCCATGGATGTTTTCTATACAACTCCAGGAATATGCTAAGGAAGATCAAGATGGGCAGGACCAGAAGGCAATGGCTTGAATCCCTGAGGATATCAAGACTGGACTAATATCTGTTTCATTTTTGTGCCAGGGTACGCTGGTGTGATAGGAAATGAACAAGCAGAGTTAGGATTGCGGGCTTGCTTGGCTGCTGTCAGAAGCAGACGACGAGCAATGGCTGATATCGTGAACACACTCAGGGCGGCATGGCGTGTACATGACTCGACGGATGGATGTGATTCTGCAACTGTGACCAGACTGCAAGAACATCAGGTCAAACAAGGTCAAACTAGACCAGCGTGCCATAATGGGAGGCCAAAAAAGAATAGCCAACAACACAACTGGTGTTGTCAGTCACTACACGCTGAGGGAGATACAGAGGAGAGAATCTGAGCACTTATGGACTAATAGTTTGATGTGCAATGAGGATGGATCTGTTGACTTGCTAAATAGTTAGTTACATATCCTTTACAGGATATCGCAGTCAATCCAAGCATTTTTTGACTATGTGATTCTTTTGCAAGTGTACGTTCACAAGTTTGCCATTACTCAGCTCTAAACTTCCTGTCAAATAAAATGTCACAGAATTTGACAGTGGAGCTCATTGCACGACTGTTGTACTCAACCACCACTGTATGGACTGGAGATATGGGTGTCTGGACCAAACAGATCTCTTCTTATCTGTTTAAGTGGCATGGGATGAATAATCATCTTAAGTGATTTCTCATATCCTGCCATGGGCTTATATATATCACTGGGTGACTGCATTATAATACAAGATGTCTGCTATCATATTAACAACTTTTAAGCCATACCTGTGACACACTCCTACTTCCCATTTTCTACCATCTATTTTTATGGGTTACAAACGTACTTGTTGGCACAGAATCTGTTACAACCCATGTCGTGTAGCATTGGTGAACATGTTTATCCACAACCTTCTGTCTCTTGTACTGCCAATCATATCTGATACTGACGTTCCTGTATGTCATGATGTCTGCATCTTTTCTCTTGGTCTCCCCCTGCCCTCAAACTTTCCCATTGTGAGGACACTCCAACTTTCCCGTTGTGAGGATACTCCAACTTTCCCGTTGTGAGGACACTCCAACTTTCCCGTTGTGAGGACACTCCAACTTTCCCGTTGTGAGGACACTCCAACTTTCCCGTTGTGAGGACACTCCAACTTTCCTGTTGTGAGGACACTCCAACTTTCCCGTTGTGAGGACACTCCAGCTTTCCCGTTGTCATGACATGCCCAAAGAATGTGGACCATCTTCTTCTGATGCGTGTAATGAGTTTACCTGTTTCAAGATGTTTTCATTATTCGTTCTATCCGTCCACGATGCTCTCATAATGCTTCTATAAAACCACATCTACTCAGCTTCTACATAATATGAGACGGATACAACTGATGATGTTGAAATGTGTGTCTCCTGAAGATAGCAGAAATCTTGGCTGAAAACACACTACATCTAGTAGTTCCAGAACACTGTCTGTATTTCTTGTAACTTAGAACTTTCTTTATATGCTAATTCATTATGGTTCATGTAGGCCAGCATGGCCGAATGGATGAGAACACTTGCTCTTAAACTTCCAGTGTGCTGATGTCCAGGTAGCGGGTTCAATCCCTACACCGGTCAGTTGGACTAAAATGTTGACTTCTCATCCTTGACTTGGGGTCGTAAATTGAAGTTGCCTCTGAAGTCAGAGTGGGTTCGCCTGATGGCGAGGGGCACTGAATCGGGAAAGGTAATCCACGCACAACAATCAGTTCAATGCCCTGGAAGTAGTTGCATGTGTATGGACTACGCTTGATCTCAAACTGAGCGAATGCAACCACAGCAAACACAATGGTTCACACGGTCACTTGTTTGCTGAAGTGTTGAGTGTGATTGTCGCTTGTGACGTCCTGTAGAGTATATGCAACCACAACAAATATAATGGTTCACACGGTCACTTGTTTGCTGAAGTGTTGAGTGTGATTGTCGCTTGTGACGTCCTGTAGAGTATATGCAACCACAACAAATATAATGGTTCACACGGTCACTTGTTTGCTGAAGTGTTGAGTGTGATTGTCGCTTGTGACGTCCTGTAGAGTATATGCAACCACAACAAATATAATGATTCACACGGTCACTTGTTTGCTGAAGTGTTGAGTGTGATTGTCGCTTGTGACGTCCTGTAGAGTATATGCAACAACAACAAATATAATGGTTCACACGGTCACTTTGTTTGCTGAAGTGTTGAGTGTGATTGTTGCTTGTGACGTCCTGTAGAGTATATGCAACCACAGCAAATATAATGGTTCACACGGTCACTTGTTTGCTGAAGTGTTGAGTGTGATTGTCGCTTGTGACGTCCTGTAGAGTATATGCAACCACAACAAATATAATGGTTCACAGTCACTTTGTTTGCTGAAGTGTTGAGTGTGATTGTCGCTTGTGACGTCCTGTAGAGTATATGCAACCACAACAAATATAATGGTTCACACGGTCACTTGTTTGCTGAAGTGTTGAGTGTGATTGTCGCTTGTGACGTCCTGTAGAGTATATGCAACAACAACAAATATAATGGTTCACACGGTCACTTGTTTGCTGAAGTGTTGAGTGTGATTGTTGCTTGTGACGTCCTGTAGAGTATATGCCACCACAACAAATATAATGGTTCACACGGTCACTTTGTTTGCTGAAGTGTTGAGTGTGATTGTTGCTTGTGACGTCCTGTAGAGTATATGCAACCACAGCAAATATAATGGTTCACACGGTCACTTTGTTTGCTGAAGTGTTGAGTGTGATTGTCGCTTGTGACGTCCTGTAGAGTATATGCAACCACAGCAAATATAATGGTTCACACGGTCACTTTGTTTGCTGAAGTGTTGAGTGTGATTGTCGCTTGTGACGTCCTGTAGAGTATATGCAACCACAGCAAATATAATGGTTCACACGGTCACTTTGTTTGCTGAAGTGTTGAGTGTGATTGTTGCTTGTGACGTCCTGTAGAGTATATGCAACCACAACAAATATAATGGTTCACACGGTCACTTTGTTTGCTGAAGTGTTGAGTGTGATTGTTGCTTGTGACGTCCTGTAGAGTATATGCAACCACAACAAATATAATGGTTCACACGGTCACTTTGTTTGCTGAAGTGTTGAGTGTGATTGTTGCTTGTGACGTCCTGTAGAGTATATGCAACCACAACAAATATAATGGTTCACACGGTCACTTTGTTTGCTGAAGTGTTGAGTGTGATTGTCGCTTGTGACGTCCTGTAGAGTATATGCAACCACAGCAAATATAATGGTTCACACGGTCACTTTGTTTGCTGAAGTGTTGAGTGTGATTGTCGCTTGTGACGTCCTGTAGAGTATATGCAACCACAGCAAATATAATGGTTCACACGGTCACTTTGTTTACTGAAGTGTTGAGTGTGATTGTCGCTGTAAAGTTATGCAACTAACTTTTCTTTGGGAGAGGGCATAGATCTGAACCTTCATTGGTGCTACAGTTTGGGATTATGGTGTGTACACAATGTACTCACTGTGCTACAGTTAGTGATTCTGGTGTGTACACAATGTACTCACTGTGCTAGTTTGTGATTATGGTGCGTGCACAATGTACTCACTGTACTACAGTTAGTGATTCTGGTGTGTACACAATGTACTCACTGTGCTACAGTTAGTGATTCTGGTGTGTACACAATGTACTCACTGTGCTACAGTTAGTGATTATGGTGTGTACACAATGTACTCACTGTGCTACAGTTAGTGATTATGGTGTGTACACAATGTACTCACTGTGCTACAGTTAGTGATTCTGGTGTGTACACAATGTACACTCACTGTGCTACAGTTAGTGATTCTGGTGTGTACACAATGTACTCACTGTGCTACAGTTAGTGATTCTGGTGTGTACACAATGTACTCACTGTGCTAGTTAGTGATTATGGTGTGTGCACAATGTAGTCACTGTACTACAGTTAGTGATTCTGGTGTGTACACAATGTACTCACTGTACTACAGTTAGTGATTCTGGTGTGTACACAATGTACTCACTGTACTACAGTTTGTGATTATGGTGTGTACACAATGTACTCACTGTACTACAGTATGTGATTCTGGTGTGTACACAAAGGACACTCACCATGCTACAGTTAGTGATTCTGTTGTTACACTCTAATGTAGCAAAGAACAATAACAACACAGTCATTTTTCAAACAGTCATACAAAGTCAACCAAACAAACACATTCAGATTAAGTATATTATATATTTCTGAATACTGTCTAGCTGCACACACAAGCATGCAGATATCAACCACATGCTACTATATAACATATCATATATAACATTTCAATATATTATACTCTTAAATTTTCTCTATTCCAAAAATATAACCAACTTGAAATCAACAAAGGTACTGACCATCCTAAGTGACTATAATGTCATAAAACAGTACAAGAAATGTTCATTTGCAAACTCACAAAGCAATCAACAAGAAATGCTCATTTGTAAACTCACAAAGCAATCAACAAGAAATGCTCATCTGTAAACTCACAAAGCAAACAAATCAATCAACAAGAAACAGTGACAACTGCTGACAGGCGTATGGAAGACAGGACACATATTTAAGTACACTGAGTAATCATTGCATGTTTTTATGGGACTTTTATAAGGTCTGCTTCTCAACTAGTTATCATTTCTTTCAGCTGTTAGGATTATGTGGGTGTAAGTTAGGAATATGTGGGTGTAAGTTAGGATTATGTGGGTGTAAGTTAGGATCATGTGGGTGTAAGTTAGGATCATGTGGGTGTAAGTTAGGATCATGTGGGTGTAAGTTAGGATCATGTGGGTGTAAGTTAGGATCATGTGGGTGTAAATTAGGATTATGTGGGTGTAAGTTAGGATCATGTGGGTGTAAGTTAGGATCATGTGGGTGAAGTTAGGATGCTATGCTGTCAACAGCATGGGCATGTATGATGAGGGATTGAAGTCAGCTCTTAATGTTGGCTACGGGAGGGAAAGACCTGACCGTTTATTTCTCCGTACACTCAGGTCTATTACATGTGCAGACCGAGAGCAAGAAGGAACAAGTGGTCAGGCTGGCTGCCCACGGGTCTATACAAACATGGCTCTAGCTTCATGTGTCTGATGCCATTTAGAGCATGTACAAGGTCCTCCTTTACTTGCTCAGACCTACACAACTTGATGGTCCAAACATTTCATGTCAAAGGTCCTTTACTTGCTCTGACCTTGCACAATTTGATGGTTCCGAAACATTTCATGTACAAGTTTCTTTACTTGCTCAGACCTGCACAATTTGATGGTCCAAACTTTTCACACACCCACAGCCAGAGGACTTGTTTTTGAGAGTGGTTTTCCCCTTGTTTTTGAGAGTGGTTTTCCCTTTCTGCCGGCTCTGTGACAAAGGGATCAGGGATGCAGTTCGAAATCCCACATACCCACGTTCGAAACACAGCCGTGGGCGATTTGGCAGCAGACCGCCTTACATTGGTTTTTTATTAAATGGTATGGGTACCGGCCGTTCAGAAAGCAATGGCAAACTACTGAACGTAAACTTGCCCAGTAATCATGAACAGCCAAAAAATGCTGGGGGTCGATTCCTACATCCTGTAAAGTATATGCAACTAACTTTTCCTCTGTACTGAAGTTAACCTGTTTCTTTTAGCCACGTTCCCTTTCTATACCTAATCATGGACAGAAAGCCAAACACCCGGAGTATACCTAACCCAGACAGGTGATAACAGGTGTCATCCTGATTTCAGTGGATGCTCACACACAGCAAACTGATGAAAGCAACTGACGTACATGTGTATGTATTATGCTATGCTGGAATACCAACAACAACAACAACAATATTATCTACATATGCTGCCACTATCAACTGATTCAGTGCTAAACAACAAGGAGGTTTGGACAAAACATAGTACACAATGAAATGATCACGTAGTATAATGTAAATTTCTGTTCACTGAACAGCATTGCAACTGCAGAAGATACCATAAAACAAAACAAATAATACTGACCCTAGTATGGTGATATATTGTCCTTCTGTCCAAATCGGACGACACATTTGGTTATTTATTATCCTTGCCACTGAACCAGTTAAAAAAAGCCTGCTACAGGTCTTGTCACCCGCCATGTATCATGTTGTCTATGAACCTGGGTTTTAGTTTTTTTAATTGTGTCCTTCTCTCTGCTGTGCTAGTCTTTAGACTTTGAGTGTGGAGAAAATACAACCTGACCCTATACGTGTCTTCACCTTCATCTCCGCTTTCAACCTCGTGATTACGGGGCTGGCAGGCAAGCGTCCTGTACTTTAACTTTTATATGTATAACTATCTGGTTATGTGGCTGGCACTGCTAGTTCTGACCTGTTCGTAACTGACGACACATACAAAAATACTGAGTTACAGCAAGAACATCATTAACTAATGTTTAACTCATTCACAGCAGGAGTCTGGTATATGCAGCCAATATTTCCAAGAGATACTGATACAAAAATTATTTGAGGCAGATCGCTGTTACCAAAGTTGTGTTTTTGTTCATGATGCAATATTCTTATAATCACCATCAACTTTCCAAGAAGAACTCATTTTGTAGCAAGCGGTCACATAGTTGATCAATTACTTTTGATATTTTCAACATACACCGAGTTTTCACTTCTTGACTTCTTGGCCGTTATTCTGTACTCACTGCCAAAGTGGCTACTTTTAATGGTTCCACTATAGTTCTACTCTTAATGTTGCTGTTTCTACCTTATAGGTTATTTTCACTCTAGATATTACAGTTTCCACTCTAGATGTGATAATTTCCACTCTAGATATTAAATTTTCCACTCTAGATGTTATCATTTCTACTCTACATATTACAATTTCCACTTTAGATGTGATCATTTCTACTCTACATATTACAATTTCCATTTTATATGTGATCATTTCTACTCTAGATATTACAATTTCCATTTTAGATGTGATCATTTCTACTCTAGATATTACAATTTCCATTTTAGATGTGATCATTTCTACTCTAGATATTACAATTTCCATTTTAGATGTGATCATTTCTACTCTAGATATTACAATTTCCATTTTTTTGATGTGATCATTTCTACTCTAGATATTACAGTTTCCACTTTAGATGTTATCGATTCCACCCCTCAATGTTACTTTTTCTACCTTATATGTTATCATTTCCACTCTAGATGTTACAGTTTCCACTCTAGATGTTACTGTTTCCACTCTAGATGTTACAGTTTCCACTCTAGATGTTACAGTTTCCACTCTAGATGTTACTGTTTCCACTCTAGATGTTACAGTTTCCACTCTAGATATTACAGTTTCCACTCTAGATGTTAGTGTTTCCACTCTAGATGTTACTGTTTCCACTCTAGATGTTACTGTTTCCACTCTAGATGTTACTGTTTCCACTCTAATGTTACTGTTTCCACTCTAGATGTTAGTGTTTCCACTCTAGATGTTACTGTTTCCACTCTAGATGTTAGTGTTTCCACTCTAGATGTTACTGTTTCCACTCTAGATGTTACTGTTTCCACTCTAGATGTTAGTGTTTCCACTCTAGATGTTACTGTTTCCACTCTAGGTGTTACTGTTTCCACTCTAGATGTTACCGTTTCCACTCTAGATGTTACTGTTTCCACTCTAGATGTTACTATTTCCACTCTATATGAAATCTAAAATACACTGTTTGTGAAAACAGGATACACCAGAGCACAAGCCAGGCAAGACGGGCAGCGGAATTTCCTTCATAATGAAAAAATTATAAAAAATTTAAACGGAAACACAACGAAGAAGAACAAATCTCTATCGTGAACTATCAATAACTGTCCATCAGCAAAATTGCACAAAGCTGTTTCACGCAAGTTCACATAAAAATATCCAAAAATAGTTCTTTATAAATAGCTGATACAATAAATAACACTGGCGCTGGAGAGGACACATGCTCAGAAACATGATAATTGTGTCACTAGAAAGTTCTTTTTCTGGAACCAAAAGAACACACAAAAAACAGAGGGAGAACTAGAGAAAGAGATGAATATTATAAAGAGGCATGAAGGAAGCTGCAGGAGGAAGCAAAAGGTTTGAGGGCTTGGTGTGAGTTGGTTGAGCCTTTATGCTCCAGGGGGGGGGGGGGGGGGGGGGGGGGGGGAATGATGGACAGAACAATACAATAAACAAGAGAGAAAGAAGAACATGCAGAAAATATATAAAATGTGTAAACATCACAATGAAATTCCTCCATCTTCTGTATGGTGATGTTTTCTGACTTTATCACATGACATGTTTGAAACAAAGGTGTGAGAAATTGGGCATAATTAACACCCTTGACATAAGTTGTAAGACTCATGGCTATTTTTTTATTGTTGAAACTTGCCCACATGACTACGCATGTTGGAGTTGGTTTTAATCATACTTGACCAAGGTCAGAGAAAACTAGAGCAAGTTAGTTGCATATCATTTACAGGACGTCGCAGTCAATCCCAGCATTTTTGGCTGTTTGTGATTTCTTGGCAAGTTTACGTTCAGTAGTTTGCCATCTGCTTTCTGAACGACCAGCACTCATACCATTGTATGAAAACCAACACAAGGTGGTCTGCTTCCAAATCGCCTGCAGCTGTGTAGGCTGGGAAAGCAAACTTGAATAAATGCTCATCAAAGTCAGATTTACTCAGCCACAAGCTGACAACACAGTGCAATGTAACTTGCTTTATAATGACATCAAGAATGACAAGACAGTGAAATATAACTTGCTTTATAATGACATCAAGAATGACAAGAAAACAGAAAGAATTAATCCCATGGAGTCCAACAGAAGGTGACAGTACCATAGTGCCCACCCATTATTTTGGCCTACACCCACTCCATTTGAGAACAAACTCCATGGAGATGCCAACAAGCTCAAGTTGGCTGCTGCTTTCTTTACATATATTCAGGCTGACGTTCTGAAGGTGTACGAAGAAGATACTACCAAATATGTTGAAGAGTGTATTAAGTCACACAAATCCCTGTTTACATTGCTGCATGTAACCATGTGTCAGCCATCTCTGTATTTATTTTCATCATCATCATCATCTCTCTCTCTCTCTTTCTCTCTCAGTTCACAGACATAGCCTACAGTTCACAGACACAGCCGTCAGTTCACAGACTCAGCATACAGTTCACAGACATAGCCTACAGTTCACAGACACAGCCGTCACTTCACAGACTCAGCGTACAGTTCACAGACATAGCCTACAGTTCACAGACTCAGTCTTCAGTTCACAGACACAGCCTACAGTTCACAGACTCAGCCTTCAGTTCACAAACACAGCCTTCTGGAGTTCACGGAACCAAAACTCTCACCATCACAGTCACCTCAAATACTGTGCAACAACAACACACTGCTCATTTGATATCATGCCATTTCTGAATTATCATCTCAAGGAGACATATAAAAATTAGTTATCTTGATCAATTGCAATTGCAAAATGTGTTTCACATACATGTGTGCGTTTATGCACATTCACGCACGCACGCATGCACACACACACTAGGTGTTCCACAAATATTGGTAGTCTAGATGCACGTAACTTTGAATACTTAAAAAATAAAGATACACACTCACGCGCGCAGAGAGAGAGAGAGAGACAGGGAGAGGAGGGGGAATAAAGACAGAGAGGGAGAATAGAGACAGAGAGGGGAGAGAGAGAGTACACACAGAGAGTGAGATTGAGACCGAGAGACAGGGAGATAAAGACAGAGAGAGAGAGAAGGGAGGCAGAGAGAGGACGGAGGGACAGAGATGGTGGGATAGAGAAAGAAATAGGGTGGATAGAGAGAGAGAGCTTATTTATTCCAGAAAATATAATTACTCGTAAATACAACAGACTATGAAAGATAGTCCCATTTTCCAATAATATGAAATTATATATTGCATGAATATGAAATGGATAATGAAAGAATACAAGCAAAGTATCAAATACTTCAACACCTGATCTCTGAGGTTAACTGGCATTAGAATATAAATATGATAAATAAATGTGATAGATAAATGGTTAAGTGTTAACATTGTTAATGAATCACAAACAATAAATGAATCCCAAATGATAAATCAATCACAAACAATAAATCAATCACAAAAAATAAATAAATCACAAACAATAAATCATTCACAAAGAATAGATCAATCACCAAAAAAGTAAATCATTCACAAACAGCCTCATCACACCACAAGTACACAGCTGACCAGGCTGATGATACTAGTTAATACCGCAGGCTCCTGACTAGCTGACAACACCGGCTGCTGCACCACAGGCAAACTGATGTCTTAAGTGAATGAGTGACTTAGATCTGTGGAGCTAATGATCCAGAATCCTCAGGTTGCCAGACACGATCTTGTTCTCTAAAATGGCTCCCATTGGAATGTCAATTTTCTCACCGTGGTTGGCTATGATGATAACTGTGCCCTGTGAAAGAGTGGTTTAGAAAATGCAATCCTGATGAACTTCATCTAAATGAACTTGTACAGAGGGAGCTTCAGATGAAAACCTTAAAAGTGCGATGGAAATTAAAATAATCATGCCATTGTCTTGTAACCTGTCAATACTGTTGAGCAGACACTTCTGGAACCCAGCTATAGCTACGGTGCACGTGCACAGTGCTAGAATTCTCCTTGTTTGTTCTAAGATAGAATACTGAAACCCTTACGGTTGTATCTGTGTGTTAAGAAAAGTATACTTTACAAATGAAACCAAACCAAACTGACATAGAAGAGACCAGGTGCATGTGCATATTAAATACCCCTCGTCAGTTGGGAAACATTGCAAAGAGTGGGTTGAATAAACACTGCCCTGGCAAAATGTTAAAAATTAGAAAAACCTCCCACAACTGAATATCTATAGTATGTGCTAAAATGGAAGGCTGTCAAGTTGTTGTATCAGCCAAAGTATTCAATGATTGCAGCTTTGCTATAGACAGACACAAAGCAAATGGGGGGTTTTTCATTACAAACAAGCCAAAAAACGGAAGAATTTTGAAACCTATTTCATTTCACCATGAGCCCATTCTGAATGGTTATATTATTGCTGCTTGCACAAAAGGAGACAAATAAACTAAATAAGCAGTGAAACATCTGATGTACAAAATTGGAACTCAAAGAAATGATGCTGTTGAGTCCAATAAAATAAATGAATCATCAAAACATGAACTAGAATAGGTAAGCTTTACTAGAATACAATCACAGGTAACAAAATGAACGTTGCAGCTAAAGCCTTCATCAGCACGGAATAAACAAACACAAACGGATACAACTACATGAAAGACACTACATGAAAATATATATATAAAAGTTACTCATCTCTTTCCTTGTTGTGGACTTGATATGGTGTGATGGAATACTGTGTGTATGGTTATGATTCTCAAGCCAGATCTGGGTCAGATATGACTGAGTAGCAGACAGTACTACCGGTTTTCTGCTAACACTGAAAGTTGGGTGGCGCTCACCAAACCCGACACCCCACTTTGTGCCAACCACTTCTGGCAGAGGAGTGCAACTGGGAGGGCAAAATCCTTACCCTAGTGCGAGGAAATGCAACCTAAAGACAAAATTTCATGGCAGGGCAGACCAGGTACTTGGCATTGGTTGGCGGTCTAGGATTGGTGCTCAGACAGTCAGATAGTTAGAGCTTTGTTGATCTGACAGCTTCTGCAGCTTGTCTTGTTCCAGACGTATTGGTGTATCTTTCCTCTGGAGTAAACTAGGCAGGCGAAGAAAGGGATCATGCTGCATGGGCAACACATGATCTCTAAATTCAGCCAAGGATTTGTGCTATGAAGTATAACTCTATTTTACAAACGATCATCTATCAAGACGGCAAGGTGCCAGTCAGGTTATGATTCCAGTTGAGTCCAATAAAGAACCATGAAGGGAAAGACAACTTACCCGGAGGCTAACGTTCTTCCCAAAGTTGACATCTCCTGCTACAGTCAGGTGGTCCAGCTCCAGGATGTCGGGAATGCTGGCAAATCTGTGCAGAAAGTCCTTCACCTGCAGAGCCAGACGTGCAATGGTTACATGATGAGTACATGATGAAAGAGTTGAGTTCAGAACTGACATCACAGCACTTACAACATTCCCATACATGCTCCATCCTCATTATGTGTCCATCTAGTCTTTCCTCGGAGTCCTGAGTGTCGACCAGATCCTCTGCTCATTCCCTGCAGCACCATTCTCTCCAGGCCGTGATAATGTATCTATTCTGCCACATTAGACACAAGATCCAAAAGTGCCCTGACCACACCTGCCTTATCGTGCACCAAAACACCACCTTACCGTGCAGATCCTGCCTGTGATACCTGGACAAACAGCAAACAGGTGAGACATTGCTTAAAGGTTGCAGGGATACTAAGAACACCATGAACAGATAACAAGACAAGAATAACCAAGATATTTTGAATTAAACTAGAAAAACAATTTAAGTTTGGCTGCGACAGATCTCCAATACTTTCTGTTTGTGCTCTGGTGGTTCACCATTTTGTAATAGAGAGAGAGAGAGAGAGAGAGAGAGAGAGAGAGAGAGAGAGAGAGAGAGAGAGAGAGAGAGAGAGAGAGAGAGAGAGAGAGAGAGAGAGAGAGAGAGAGAGGGGGGGGGGAATGTATGTATATGTTTATGCATGTGTGCATGTATGTGTGTGTGCGTGTCTCATAACATGGTAATATGCATTGCTTATGTTCACAGCATTCATATGACAATGTTTTTTCTATGCAAATGTAACACGCACAGTAGATAATTGATGTACGAATGATGAATGATTGAAAGGGCTAAATGTAAGATGGGCCTGCGTGCCCAATTTGTGACCCTTTGACAATAAAGTTTGTTCGTTCATTCATCCTACCCTTATCTATCTCATATATCTCCATCCATACCATCCTACCCTTAGCTA
The DNA here is from genome assembly GCA_014155875.1 of Cepaea nemoralis. Taxonomy (NCBI): domain Eukaryota; kingdom Metazoa; phylum Mollusca; class Gastropoda; order Stylommatophora; family Helicidae; genus Cepaea; species Cepaea nemoralis. The sequence continues at coordinate 675,690 of JACEFZ010021123.1, read as the reverse complement.
TCTCATATATCTCCATCCATACCATCCTACCCTTAGCTATCTCATATAGCTCCATCCATACCATCCTACCCTTAGCTATCTCATATAGCTCCATCCATACCATCCTACCCTTATCTATCTCATATATCTCCATCCATACCATCCTACCCTTATCTATCTCATATATCTCCATCCATACCATCCTACCCTTATCTATCTCATATATCTCCATCCATACCATCCTACCCTTAGCTATCTCATATATCTCCATCCATACCATCCTACCCTTATCTATCTCATATATCTCCATCCATACCATCCTACCCTTATCTATCTCATATATCTCCATCCATACCATCCTAACCCTTATCTATCTCATATATCTCCATCCATACCATCCTACCCTTATCTATCTCATATATCTCCATCCATACCATCCTACCCTTAGCTATCTCATATATCTCCATCCATACCATCCTACCCTTATCTATCTCATATATCTCCATCCATGCCATCCTACCCTTATCTATCTCATATATCTCCATCCATACCATCCTACCCTTAGCTATCTCATATATCTCCATCCATACCATCCTACCCTTATCTATCTCATATATCTCCATCCATACCATCCTACCCTTATCTATCTCATATATCTCCATCCATACCATCCTACCCTTAGCTATCTCATATAGCTCTATCCATACCATCCTACCCTTAGCTATCTCATATAGCTCCATCCATACCATCCTACCCTTAGCTATCTCATATAGCTCCATCCATACCATCCTACCATTATCTATCTCATATAGCTCCATTCATACCATCCTACCCTTGGCTATCTCATATAGCTCCATCCATACCATCCTACCATTATCTATCTCATATAGCTCCATTCATACCATCCTACCATTAGCTATCTCATATAGCTCCATCCATACCATCCTACCATTATCTATCTCATATAGCTCCATTCATACCATCCTACCATTAGCTATCTCATATAGCTCCATCCATGCCATCCTACCCTTAGCTATCTCATATAGCTCCATCCATGCCATCCTACCCTTAGCTATCTCATATAGCTCCATCCATGCCATCCTACCCTTAGCTATCTCATATAGCTCCATCCATGCCATCCTACCCTTAGCTATCTCATATAGCTCCATCCATGCCATCCCACCCATAGCTATCTCATATAGCTCCATCCATGCCATCCTACCCTTAGCTATCTCATATAGCTCCATCCATGCCATCCCACCCATAGCTATCTCATATAGCTCCATCCATGCCATCCTACCCTTAGCTATCTCATATAGCTCCATCCATGCCATCCCACCCGTAGCTATCTCATATAGCTCTATCCATACCATCCTACCCTTAGCTATCTCATATAGCTCCATCCATGCCATCCTACCCTTAGCTATCTCATATAGCTCCATCCATGCCATCCTATCCTTAGCTATCTCATATAGCTCCATCCATGCCATCCTACCCTTAGCTATCTCATATAGCTCCATCCATGCCATCCTACCCTTAGCTATCTCATATAGCTCCATCCATGCCATCCCACCCATAGCTATCTCATATAGCTCCATCCATGCCATCCTACCCTTAGCTATCTCATATAGCTCCATCCATGCCATCCTACCCTTAGCTATCTCATATAGCTCCATCCATGCCATCCTACCCTTAGCTATCTCATATAGCTCCATCCATGCCATCCCACCCATAGCTATCTCATATAGCTCCATCCATGCCATCCCACCCTTAGCTATCTCATATAGCTCCATCCATGCCATCCTACCCTTAGCTATCTCATATAGCTCCATCCATGCCATCCTACCCTTGGCTATCTCATATAGCTCCATCCATGCCATCCTACCCTTAGCTATCTCATATAGCTCCATCCATGCCATCCCACCCATAGCTATCTCATATAGCTCCATTCATGCCATCCCACCCTTAGCTATCTCATATAGCTCCATCCATGCCATCCTACCCTTAGCTATCTCATATAGCTCCATCCATGCCATCCCACCCATAGCTATCTCATATAGCTCCATTCATGCCATCCCACCCTTAGCTATCTCATATAGCTCCATCCATGCCATCCTACCCTTAGCTATCTCATATAGCTCCATCCATGCCATCCCACCCATAGCTATCTCATATAGCTCCATCCATGCCATCCCACCCTTAGCTATCTCATATAGCTCCATCCATGCCATCCCACCCATAGCTATCTCATATAGCTCCATCCATGCCATCCCACCCATAGCTATCTCATATAGCTCCATCCATGCCATCCCACCCTTAGCTATCTCATATAGCTCCATCCATGCCATCCTACCCTTAGCTATCTCATATAGCTCCATCCATGCCATCCTACCCTTAGCTATCTCATATAGCTCCATCCATGCCATCCTACCCTTAGCTATCTCATATAGCTCCATCCATGCCATCCTACCCTTGGCTATCTCATATAGCTCCATCCATGCCATCCTACCCTTAGCTATCTCATATAGCTCCATCCATGCCATCCCACCCATAGCTATCTCATATAGCTCCATCCATGCCATCCTACCCATAGCTATCTCATATAGCTCCATCCATGCCATCCTACCCTTAGCTATCTCATATAGCTCCATCCATGCCATCCTACCCTTGGCTATCTCATATAGCTCCATCCATGCCATCCTACCCTTAGCTATCTCATATAGCTCCATCCATGCCATCCCACAGATAGCTATCTCATATAGCTCCATCCATGCCATCCTACCCTTAGCTATCTCATATAGCATAATCCATGCCATCCTACCCTTGGCTATCTCATATAGCTCCATCCATGCCATCCTACCCTTAGCTATCTCATATAGCTCCATCCATGCCATCCCACCCATAGCTATCTCATATAGCTCCATCCATGCCATCCTACCCTTGGCTATCTCATATAGCTCCATCCATGCCATCCTACCCTTAGCTATCTCATATAGCTCCATCCATGCCATCCCACCCATAGCTATCTCATATAGCTCCATCCATGCCATCCCACCCATAGCTATCTCATATAGCTCCATCCATGCCATCCCACCCATAGCTATCTCATATAGCTCCATCCATGCCATCCCACCCATAGCTATCTCATATAGCTCCATCCATGCCATCCTACCCTTAGCTATCTCATATAGCTCCATCCATGCCATCCTACCCTTAGCTATCTCATATAGCTCCATCCATGCCATCCCACCCATAGCTATCTCATATAGCTCCATCCATGCCATCCCACCCATAGCTATCTCATATAGCTCCATCCATGCCATCCCACCCATAGCTATCTCATATAGCTCCATCCATGCCATCCCACCCTTAGCTATCTCATATAGCTCCATCCATGCCATCCCACCCATAGCTATCTCATATAGCTCCATCCATGCCATCCCACCCATAGCTATCTCATATAGCTCCATCCATGCCATCCTACCCTTGGCTATCTCATATAGCTCCATCCATGCCATCCCACCCATAGCTATCTCATATAGCTCCATCCATGCCATCCTACCCTTAGCTATCTCATATAGCTCCATCCATGCCATCCTACCCTTGGCTATCTCATATAGCTCCATCCATGCCATCCTACCCTTAGCTATCTCATATAGCTCCATCCATGCCATCCCACCCATAGCTATCTCATATAGCTCCATCCCATGCCATCCCACCCATAGCTATCTCATATAGCTCCATCCATGCCATCCCACCCATAGCTATCTCATATAGCTCCATCCATGCCATCCCACCCATAGCTATCTCATATAGCTCCATCCATACCATCCCACCCATAGCTATCTCATATAGCTCTATCCATACCATCCTGACTGAAGCAAATATAAAAGTAGAGGATGTAAACCTACTTTAGAGAACTGATGGCCCAGCTTGACAAGTGGCACGCTAGGAAACGACCGCTTGGGTGACATTTCCAGGGACCCTGTCCTCATGGCATACAGATTACTCATCACTATCAGCAAGTCTGAGGTGGTCTTCACAGGCAAGAAGCGACTACGAGGCACATTGATTCCTGTTACAAAGACACACACACATGGTCAGTAAATATCTTCTTAGTAAAGTAAAAATATAAGGCTGGACAGAAAAACCACTGCAGGCTGCAGGAAATCCTCCTCCAGAAACGTCAAGCATTCGTTGCCCACATTGTAAAAGAACATTTCAAGCCAAAATAGGCCCTATCAGCCGTCTTAGAACTCACGGCTCCATACTTTCAACCCCACTGGATGAAATGAATGGTCATCATCATTCTTGATGGACAAACAACAGTAAAGTAAAATACCTGTATACATGTCTTGAGACACACAGACACAAACATGGTTAGCAAATATCTTCTTAGTAAAGTAAAAGATCTCTTTACATGTCTTGAGACACACAGACACAAACATGGTTAGCAAATATCTTCTTAGTAAAGTAAAGATGGTGCCTTGAGGCACACTGGGCTTATGGTTCCAATCTGATCAGATTTGTAGAAGAAAAAAAAAAGCTTCCACCTCATTCAACCGCCTTTTGCAGCCTTGGTTATAACTGTGGTGGTTCATAGTGCGATTTAAATGTTCCTGGTCCTTTGTGCTTTAGATGATTTCCACTGATGCATGCTTGGCAGGGTTCTTTTGTTTCTTGCCTTTGTCCTTCATTCCTTCCTTCACTGACAACATCTATCATGCTTGTTCTCTCTATATGAATCATTTTTGTTTCTTTTCTGAAAACTTATTCACAAATGAATTAAATTAACAATATATCTGGCATTCATGGAAGTAACAATTTATTGACACTAACAAGTGATAGGCACCCAAGATGGCAAACGTACTGACCAATAAAAAGATGTCAAATTGCAATGATAAAAAGAGTGTTGAAGTGCTACTTAGAACTTGTACTTTTGTATGGATGTCAAAACATGGACAATGGAGCAGACAAGGCTGAAAAACATCTACTTGCAATCAAAATGTGGTTTCTGAGGAAAATGCAAAGAATATCAAGGACAGACAGAAAAACCATTGAGCAAGCTCTTCAAGAAGCAAGTGAAAACTTGTAAACTGATTAGAGAAATTAGACAGCCAAAATAGTTTGAGAGCAGCTATTAGAAGAAAATACACTAGAGAACTTGGTGACAGCTGGCAAGAGTAAGGGGAAAAGAACAAAGGGAAAGGCATGACAGGTAAATATCTAGATGGCTTGGCCACATAGCGTGTTCGAGACAATAACAGACAGCTTATCCACGACTATAATGATCAGTGTCAGATGGTGAAACATATCCGCCCACAATTATCAGCATGGCACATGATGATGATGAGACATCCCAAAGAGGTGAAGCTGAAAGGATGTGTGAATAGATGACACTCTGGAGTGTGCTGTGTCTGGATTCCACTCATGGAAGTGACTAAGTACAAAAATAAGACAGAGAGAGTCAGGAAATAAGCAAGACAGAAAACACAAGAGCTTTGTGTAACTTACCCACAGCTCTGTCAAAACTCTTAATGGCTGCACCCACAGCTGTCTCTAGTTGAATGACATTCATGCCGTTGTCCAGTGTCTACAGACATAGCCACACAAAAGACAATCAATCTCTATAAACTATTTAGTCTGCCTGTCTATCTATTGTCTAGTCAGAAAGCATCACATCTTCGCAAGCTATGTAGTTTGCCTCTATATCTATTGTCTTGTCAAAAAACAGGACATCTTCACAAACTATGTAGTCTGGTCTTTCTATCTATTGTCTAGTCACTAAACACGACATCTTCGCAAGCTATGTAGTTTGCCTTTATATTTATTGTCTTGTCAAAAAACAGGACATCTTCACAAACTATGTAGTCTGCCTTTCTATCTATTGTCTTGTTAGAAAACCTAGGAAACCTTTTCAAACTCTGGTTGGCCTTTCTATCTACTGTCTTATCAGAAAACACTGGCAATCTTCTCAGACTGTGTGGTTTGCTTTCTATCTATAACGCTGTCAGAAAACATTGGCAATCTTCTCAGACCATGTGGTTTGCACATCTATGTATTGTCTTGTCATAAAACACTGGCAATCATCTCAAATTTCAGTCTGACTTCCTATTATTTGTCTTGTTAGAAAATAGACAGTCATGTCACACTGTGGTCTGTCTTCCTATTTTTCTTGTTAGAAAACAAACAATCATCTCAAACTGTGGTTTGCCTTCTTATTACCTATCTTGTTAGGGAACAGACAATTATCTCAAACTGCATGCTCTGCTTATCCGTTGTCATGCAAGAAAACAATTATCTTAAATTACACAATTAATCTACTTAGAAGGAAACACAATCATTTCAAACTGTATCACCTCTCAATCAACCTATTATTATCTTATCTCAAGTTAAATATTGAGCACAACCCACTACTGGCAACGCCGATCGCATTCTGGTATGAACCTAAGGCCTATCCACGTCAATATGGAAGCACTAAAATCTCAAGTTCTTAAGTTAAGTTATCTTAAGTTATCTCAAGTTGATGGTTATTTCCAGCTCTGAACACTTTAGCCCACACAGAAGAAAGAGCAATGACACAGAAGTTAGTCAGTTCGTTAGTCTAAGGCCTATCCACGTCAATATGGAAGCACTAAAATCTCAAGTTCTTAAGTTAAGTTATCTTAAGTTATCTCAAGTTGATGGTTATTTCCAGCTCTCCCACACAGAAGAAAGAGCAATGACACAGAAGTTAGTCAGTTCGTTAGTCGCTGTTCCAACTTCACAGCAAAGGGACATCCCCATAATGTATATATCTGTGCAGCAATATCACACAAAACTTGATACAGAAGACCCCTCTCTAGTCACTGCACCCCTTCCAGTAGGAATACCACAGCTACATCAATGAGACTGTCACATGTGTGAAGTCAGGGGCCCTTCTACAAGCCTTCAGACATATTGAGTACATGGTGCTAGGCCTATATTTGTACAGACTAATTAGCACTGGATGGGCTATGTGGTCAATATCATATTAGCCGCCTTGACTACCCAGGACATTTGTAGTACCAATGTCATGCTGTGTCCACCTGCAAGAACAGGTAAGATTTTACCAAATAAATGTGTGGAATAGAGTGCTTTCCTTTCTTTTTCTCACTTGTTTACTGTCACACACAAAAAACTGTCATCTTCTGCCTATAGTAGTATCTTGCAGTATAGGGGAGTAGGGGTCTTGAGCCTGAGGAATTAAGACCGCCTGGCTAGTGCAGTCGCAGCGAAGGTTTGGATTTTTTATTGTCCCCCCGATAGAAAATTATCTACCCCTTACCAAGGATTCAAACCCAGATCTCCCGAAGGAAAACCCAACGTTCATAGCCACTCAGCCAGCCTGTTCCCCTCTACTTGTTTACACTAACAGTTAATTCATAATTCGGGTGGAAGGTGTGCAACTGGGAGGGTACAAACCTTATCCTAGTGCAAGGAAATGCAGCCTAAAGACTAAATATCATGGCAGGACAGACCAGGCCGTAAGCCTTGGTCAGCAACTGATCTAGAATCAAAGCTCCGACAAGCAGACCGTTAAAGCATTGCTTTGCTGATCCAGCAGCTTCTGCAACTTGTCTAGTTCCAGATGTATTGATGTTACCTTTCCTCTGGAGTAAACTAGGCAGGCAGAAAGATGGATCATGCTTCATGGACAACACATGGTCTAAACAATTCAGCACTGGCCTTGTGCTATGGACACTCCATCCATGATCCCGTTATGGGTTGTAGTTATTATGCCATTTTTAAAGCACAATGTAACAAACTATCGTCTGACAAGGCAGCCAGTATATAATTCATAATGACCTAGCAATCACTGATACTTGTGATATTATATTACTTGTGAGAGCATTAAAGAAGAAATCTTTCAGACCTTAGGGTTGACAATGATCTCCATGTGTAGTGTTTCCTCTAACACATTTCTTTTTATGGCATCCGAGGCTTATCCACAAATTGTTTGTGTTAAAGATTCTATACAGAAAATATGGCATCAATATTTCTTTAATGGCAAATATTACGGTACAAATACATATTTTTAACAAGGTAGAATTTACCCAAAGGGAAACAAAATAATCTCTTGATGGATACTACAAGAAATGTGTAAACTTAAAGTTAGTTGCATATACTTTACAGGACACTGCAGTCAACCTCAGCATTTGTGACTGTTTGTGATTTCTTGTCAAGTTTACATTTAGTAGTTTGCCATCGCTTTCTTAACGACCAGCACTCGTACCACTGTGTGAAAACCAACTACAAGGCGGTTTGTTGCTAATTCGTCTTCAACTGTTTTTCGAACACAGGTATAGCAGGACTTGCAAATTGCATCAGTAGCTCCTTAGCCACAGAGCCATCTATTTAAACAAAGGGAAATAAAATAATCCTTGATGGATACCACAAGACATGTGTAAACTGAAACAGTATCATAAACACCAGGTTCATACAACATGATGTGGGTTGTCCACTTCCCTTACGCATTCCCCTTTCTTCACAGCAAGTACTCATTTTATAAAGCTTCACTAACTCTGAAAAGCAGTCCTCCATGACTGAGGACTAAACTATAATACAAGCAAGCTATCCTCCTGTGTTCTAACCTCCTTGCTCTTTTTCAAACAGTTCTGTTAATCACACCTCTCCAGAATCCTCCGGTCTAATGTTATTTCTGACTTAATGTGGCGACACCAATCTGTGTCATGACACTAAACTAATTTATCTACAAGCTACAATCCCACAGCAAGCATAAGTAAGTAAAGTAAAGGGCATTTTTCCATGCTTTGATGTTTATTTGGCATACAGTGCTATCACCATATTATTATGGACCAATCAGACTGGGCATACAGTGCTATCACCATATTATTATGGACCAATCGGATTGGGCATACAATGCTAGCACCATATTATTATGGACCAATCAGATTGGGCATAATGTGCTAGCCCCATATTATTATGGACCAATCAGATTGGGCATACAGTGCTATCACCATATTATTATGGACCAATCAGATTGGGCATAATGTGCTAGCCCCATATTATTATGGACCAATCAGACTGGGCATAATGTGCTAGCCCCATATTATTATGGACCAATCAGATTGGGCATATAGTGCTAGTCCCATGTTATTATGGACCAATCAGCACTCAATGGGTGATGTACTCAGTATCACATTGGTTGCTTTTACTTTGCTGAATATTTCCTGGTACCCAAGTTACACAGGGTCAAACCTGGGTCAATATTTAAAATTCCTACTGGATGGGGACTTGGACTGATGACCATGGCTGGGTCAACCTGAGATCCCAGATCAATTTGTCAAATCTGCCTCAGTGGGAATTCAAACATGACCATCTGAGAGCCCAGATCAATTTGTCAAATTTGCCTCAGTCGGAATTCAAACATAACCATTGGGCCAGCAGGTAATGAAAAGCAAGGTTTAAATGTTACTTAATCTGGACTTAGCTCATGGGTAGATGTTCCTCCTTACTTCTGCTAGTTTACAGCGCACCTTTTGGCAAAGTGGAATATCCATTCAGTTTCCAAGCCAAGGTTATGTGAAACTATGGGTGCAGGTGGTGGAAGGAGCTGGGGAGCAGCTGATAGTTCTTGGTTATGGTCTCAAGTTTCATGACATTAGACAGAGGAACTCTTTATGGAGACAGTGGCTACAGTCACTGAAACAGTATGGGCACTGCTAAGCAGGAAAGCAATGGCAGACTTCCTTATATACAGATAGCTAGAAATAATGATCTGCCAGTTCACAGAAGACACGCAGCTGATGAATCTGAGCTGATGAATCTGAACTTGCAGAGTCTCAACAAATGGAGCCAGTATAAAAGCATATGGTAAATCTAGAACAATGTTTGGCTACTTTAATTAGTGCGCTGTGTGTTGAGAGTTAACAACATAGATACACCGTCATTCTTCTGGGTTCCAGAGTTAGAGAGATATAGGCAGCCCAAAGACGACATGGAGAAGCGAAGTGAATACAGATATACAAACTAGAAAGGCATGTAAGGAACTACAAGAGACATCAAAGGAATTGCACCACAGGAGATGGTTCAGCATGTATCCTTCAGGCAGAGTCGACAGTGTTAAAAGGTAACTACATTGTACCAGGTTTTACCCCACCTGACTTGATCTCCATTCACAGAGCATAAACTCCATAGCACCAGTAGAAAAAAATGCCCCCCCCCCCCCCAAGTGAAATAAACCCTTAGCCAATCCTGTTCTGCGCTAACAGTCAGTATATGGCACTTACTTGAATTTCCTGACACTTTTGAATTCATCAACCTGTGAAAATAAATTAGTGAAAAGTTGTTATTTAGATGTTGTTTGTGTGAATTTATGTCAGTGGATGTTGTTTCTTTCTAATCTTGGTATTCAGACATACAGTAGTGCGCTATATGTTATATAGAACCTGTTCTGCTCTATAGCAGTCAATCATGGGAGTGTGAATGAACAAATTAGGAAGAGCTTGGAAACAACCTAGATGTGGTTTCTGCAATCAATGTTGCTAAGACCTTGGACTGCCAAAGTAACCAACAACGAGTGTCTACAAGAGGCTAGTGGAAGCAGAACATTCTATAGCAACTATACGAAAGAGACAAATGTTCTTGGGTCGTGTAATGAGAAGAGAGGCATTGGAAAACATTGTGACAGCAGCTATCAGTGGTAGAAGAGGCAGGGGCAGACTATGAGAAATGATGCTGGATGTCTTCAGATGGTGTCAGGGAAGAATTTCATCAACAGAATTGATCCTGAACACCAAGGACTAGTGGAATACAAGAGATACAAGAACACCTACGACATCTGACAATACACATATTGAAAATGCTAAAGTTATATAGACAGCAGGTAATATACTAAAACTGTTTTTTCTTACTTCCATGAACAGAGATTTGTTACAGAGAATGTTCTTTCTCTGATGAGTGATGCAATGCTGCACGTTGTTTCTCTCTTACAGTATGTATACTTATGTCTGTGTAGTTGCCATTCTTCATTGGTGAAATCTGACTTCAAGAGGTTAAATCATTCATATATTGAGGTAGCAATGTAGACAAAGGTGGGAGAACACATAGAGATATCAAAATAAGAATACAAATGGCAAGAGGAGCCTTTATGGCACTAGGACATTTGTGGAAGTCATCCTCAGAAGTCAGGAGTGGGTTCACCTGATGGCGAGGGATACTGGTAATAGGGAAAGCTAATCCACATACAAAAATCATGTCCAGTACTACTAGAAGTAGTAGAACATGTGTGGACTATGCTTGAGTTCAAAGCAAGCAAGCGCAAAAGAAACAAGAAGGAAATTAAACTGAACATCAAATTTAGAATATTTCACATGTCAACCCAGTAATACTGTACAGATTTGATACATGGAGAACTAAAACAAATGTTCATTAATTGATGCATCTGCACAATAGAAGGACAATGTGGTATCACAGAATCACAAATGTAGAGATCATGAAGAGAACAAAACAAACACCAGTGAATCAAGAGGTGACAAGACACACTGAAAACAAAACCCCAAAGAATAGAAAGTTGTAAGTCTAGAACTCACAAAGTAAATGAAATAGATGGAGACTCAAAAACACGAGCAGAGGAGAATAAGAGACAGTGATAATAAAATAGGGATGCATGGCTGGTGCTGCATGACACAGCAAAAATTAGGATGGTTAGAAGTGAGTTGGCTGAGGACACTTTGCTCCAATTGGGGATAAAAGGCAGAAGGAGAAGCAGTTGTCATGGTGATGTGCTCTATCAGATCGTGGAAGGGAAGTAAATCCCAGTAACTAACCTACCAAGAATGTTGTTAGAGGTGCCTAAGAAGGTCTGGTAAAGGGCCGGGTGCTCTAGTCCACAGACAACCTTACCAATGTTTGTGCAATGGATGGATGGATGGATGGATGATTTTGGCATGGGGTGGTTGAGTCTCTATGCTCTAACAGGAGATACAATGCAGAGAGGAACAAAGTTGTTATGATAATGAATAGTAAATTGTTTAATAACATGAAAGAAGGATAAAGTATTATAATAAGCAATCACATCAAACCTGGACACTTACTAAACAAGCTGAACAGCGCATAAATGCCTTTGAATATAAGTGTTATAGACGAGTTCTAAGAATATCTTGGGTAAAGAAAAGAACAAATGCATCTATACTTTAAGAGCTGAATACTGAAGAAGGTTGGCGATTAAAGACGATAAAACAAAGAAAATTGAGATATTTTGGTCACTTGAAACGTCACAAAAGTTTGGAGAGAACAATAATGGAGGGGTATATGCCTGGGAAGAGAGGAAGAGGAAGACCAAAGAGAAGATGGGTGCAGGATGTGGCGGATGATCTCCAGATGGGTGCATTGGAAGCGGGACATCTTGCTTAAGATCGAGAGGTTTTCCAGAAAGTTATTATGGGAGCGAGGTTCTGCAAAGGACATGCTACTGAATGAGTGAATGAATGAATGAATGAATGAATGAATGAATGAATGAATGAATGAATGAATCACAACAAAGAAAACACATGCAATAAAGTGAAACAACAAATCTTACATGATCTGAAGGTACTTGAGCATACTCCAGTAAGCGAAGCTTTCCCTCATACTCAACTAGCGTACCACCCTAGAGATTGGATTGAATAAGAACACAAATTCAACACTGTCCTATAAATAAACAATATAAAAGCTACCTGTACAGACCTGTGTACCTGAGTATTATGTCTTCATCATCATGTGCCAAGTCGAAAAGCATGGGCTTTCGCCATCTCACAAGATCACCAGAATCATGGATCAGCTCTGTGTTCTTGTCTCAACCATACCACGTAGCTAAGCCATTCAGGTATTTACTTCTTCGCCTTCCCCTTGTTCTTTTCCCCTCGATCTTGCTAGTTGTCACCAAGTTCTCCATTGTATTTCTTCTCATAACTTGCCCCAAAAATTGGAATGTCTACATCTAATTTCTCTAATCAGTTTATGTTTTCATTTGCTTTTTGAAGGACTTGCTCATTGGTGTTTCCATCTATCCATGGTACTCTGCATTTTTTTCTGAAACAACATTTCCACTGTCATTAGATGTTTTTCAGCTTGCCTGCTCATTGTCCATGCTTCACACCCATACAAAAGTGTAAGTTGTATGTAGCAATCATTATGTAGCAGGTCCTTTGCAGAATGCCATTCTCAGCAAGGTCAACACAGATATTTCT